>JADBJO010003897.1:0-5000 GCA_016801955.1 Conus betulinus | reverse complement strand
GAAAGGAGATCCCGAAAACGAGGGAGGGAGGCAACTTTTGCGAGTGAAACAAGAAACCAGTGCCACATGTTGTTCCCCCTGGTTTGTTCTGACCTGTCCAGGGTCTGCATTTCACAGTGAAAATGTCCAAACGGTTGACAGAACACACAACACACACAACACCACACACACAACACACACGACACACACCACCACACACACACTTCGCGTATTAACATGCACTCATGCGCGCACTACTCTCTCGCTTCTCTCTCATCTCTCTCTCTCTCACACACACCACACCACACACACACACACACCGCACCGCACACGCACGCACACTTTAGACAAACCAGACGCACTAACCCACCAACACAATTCCACGCAGCAATATGAATCATTCGGACCATTTCCCCTGTCGGCGGAACAAACAAAATTCCCATGGAGATTCACTTCAGATGGACAGATTCAAAATTCCTCTTCTGAAACGATCCCACACGGGGGAAGAAATGAGTCAGCTCGCAGTGTGAGACAATGAGGGGGGGGGGGGTGGGGGGGGTGTTTTGTGGGGGGGGGGGGGGGGGGGGGGGAGGGGGGGGGTGGGGGTTGGGTGGGGGGGTGTTGTGTGGGGGTGGGTGGGGGGGGGGGGGGGGGGGGGGGGTGGGGGGGGGGGGGGGGAAATGTATAAATGTGGGTGGGGGGGGGGGGGGGGGGTGGGGGGGGGGGGGGGGGAGGGTGTTGGTTGGGGGGTGGGGGGGGGGGGGGGTGTGGGTGGGTATGGGGGGTGGGGGGGTGGGGGGGGTGGGGGGAAGGGTGGGAGGGCAGAGGGGAGTGGCATGGTGATGGGTGAGGAGGGGGGGAAGGAGGGGGGGGGGGGGGTACCACCAGGAGACGTACGTTGGGGAGAGGGCTATGATGATAAAAGAAGGACGGGAGGGAGGGGGGGGGGGCTTATCTTAGCTTCTTTTTAAAAAATATTCGTCACCTTCCAAAAACGGACGCCTGTTTTCGTTCCATTAAGATTGTCCGGGTCCTTTGAAAAAAAGGCGACTTGTTTATCTCCTGCAATTGGCTGTGTCGTCGTTCGATTTTTTTTGTTTTTTGTTTTTTCTTCTTTGTTTTTGCCTGTACGTGTCTTAACCAGGATAATGTTGTTGTTGTTGGTTGTTGCATTTTGATGTTGTTGACTACGATGATGCATGACGATGAGATGATGATGAATGATGATGATGAGATTTAACTAGATGATCCTAAAGAGTGTTTGTGTTCATGATCTTCTTTGTGTTTGTATACTGTTGGTGATGTTGAGATTTTTTCTATTCTTTCTTTCTTTTTTTTTAGTGATAATGCTGTACTAATACGGACAACGATGATGGTAATGGCGCTGTTATTGTTGTTTGTTGTTGTTGTTTGTTGGTTTGTTGTTGTTATTGTGTTTGTTGTTGTTGTTGGTGTTGTTGATGCTGATGGATGATGATGATTGATTGATGTTAGTTGTTGTTACCAGATGCTGGTTTTCATTTGCTGATGCTGCCGTTCTGTCGTCTTCCAACAAGTGTCTGTCGTTGTCGTGTTCTTCGGACTCTGTTTGAAGGAATTTTGATATGCTTTTCCTTCACTTGCGTATAGCGCGTGCTCTCTCTCTCTCATCTCTCTCTCTCTCTCTTTCTCTCTCTTCTCTCTCTATATGTCTCTACTGTATCTCTCTCTCTCTTCTCTCCTCTCTCTCTCCTCTCTCTCTCACACATAAACGCACACAACACACACGTTACACACACACACACACAATCGCTGGCTGGGTATTTTGTTATTCATTAGGAGGATCGTGATATTTTCTTTTCTTTCTTCCAGGAGCAACAAGTGTCTCCTTTCTAACTGGCCCAACAAACAAAACGCAGAAGCCGCCGGCTCGGCTCCAGCGGCCCTCTGACCATCTGACACCGTGACCGTTGACAATGACCACAAACAAAACGACCCGCCCACCAACGGTTCATCTCCCCCGACCACCGTAGTTCCCGCGTCTCCCCCGGTTAATCTCACGTCCTTAAACGAAAACCCCGAAAGGACCAAAATATCCGAAAGAGAACAAAATCCTAGTAGGGACGGGACAGAAATCGTCACGTTTCAATGGCCGGCCGTTCAAGGATAAACGGCACACATACAGAGATTTTGGAAAAGGGCAGCGTTTTTCGCACCGCGAGTTGAGTGGTCACCCCAGCGGACCAGGACAATCTCATGGTCACGACGAGAAAAAGCCACAAGTTCCCTGGTGAGCTTTTACAAGGCAAAAAAAAAGCCCACCCGAAGAGAGATATTTCTTCGAGTCGTCAAAAAAGTACGCAACGTTGTGCCGATAAGGTCTAAAGACCCAAAAACATACTAAACCACACCGAGCAGCGTCGGGAGACCAAACCTACCCGGGCCAAAAAAAAACTCCAAAGTAAAAACGGGGGTCCAAGATAGAAAGGGCACAGAGGACAAATGAGTGTTGACAGTCGGGACCAGGGGAGAAGATCCAAAAAAACGTGTTGCTCAAGGCTAAGGCTTGGACGTCATCGGATTGATGAGAAAGGAGGGGACACGTCACGGGACCGAACATCAGACACCCGAAGACCCAAGGGCACCCGGTCTCGAGTCCCGATCTGGAAGTCATGAAGTAGTCTGGTGGGGAGCTGGCGGGAAAAATGCAACGGTGTTGCCGCTTCGGCAGGTGGCTTCACCAGGTCTGCGAGGATGTTGGTGAGTTGTTATTCATGTATTTATTTACATATTTTTTGATGCTGTCCCAATCTTCTGTTGTGCCGACTCAGTGGACAGTTTGTTGCATCCACCCGCTCCTTCCGAGCCCCCCCCCCCCCCCCCCCACCCCCCCCCCCCCCCCCCCCCACCCCCCCCCCCCTCCCCCCCCCACCCCCCCCCCCCCCCCCACCCCACCCCCACCCCCCCCCCCCCCCCCCCCCCCCCCCCCCACCCCCCCACCCCCCCCCCCCCCCCCCCCCCCCCCCCCCCCCCCCCCCCCTCCACAGGGCCACACCCGGCCCCCGTCCGCCGCAGCCCGGGGGGAACCGGCAATCCCCATGGAGGAAGTCAATGTTAAGTCGCAAAGACGGCAACCCACAGGAGGAGCACACTGCACTGCTGCTGAGTAACTTACAGTGTGTTCTGTGGCGGCCGATGTTCTCGAAGTCCAACATACATATGCAGGGAACACCACTACTGGCACCCTTACTGACGAACAATTAATTGCGTAGGTGCGCTGTTTTGTGATGGCATTCTATTGAACGTGGGTTATATATATTTTTTTTTTTGTTTCAATTTCATTTTAATTTTATTTGGTGCCGAGTCTGGCCGGTCCGTTGGGATTCATGTTCCAGGCCGGATGGAAAAAAACAAAAAAGAAGACTTGAAAGCTGACGTAGGCGAGCGTCGTGAGGCAAAGAAAATGGAACACAATGCACCACGAACCCTGCTCATGCCAGCCAGAGGTTCTCATTACTCGTAGTAACCCAAGAAAAACCGAACCAAAACCAAAAAAAACACAACCAAACAAAAAAAAAAAAACAAACAAACCAAACAAAAAAAAAAAAACCTATGCAAGAGTCAGTCCCGGCTCCTTTCAAATCTCTCCTCGCTGGTTTGGTCCGCGGGGGCAGGTGAAGCACAGTGCTTCTGTGGGCTCCCACTAGACCCTTAGGATGTATGTTTTTTGTTTCTCGTTCCTCTCCCAAAAAATTCTCCTGATCTGGTTGGTGCGGCAGGTTCCGACGAACCAGTACCTTCTCTGGTGGGTTACCACTCACAACGTTCAGGTGTACCTTTTTCTGGTGTCCTTGTCTTCAAAATTCTCAAGGGGTCCAAATGACCAGTACGTAGCATGTCAAAACCAAAGGACATGGTATTCTGGAATTAGCGTGTGGGGGTTAGAGTTGGGTCGAAGAGACTTTGGGCGTGATTTTTGTGAGTTAAAAGTAACCTACCCATGCGTGAGTGTGTGTGTGTGTGTGTGTTGTGTGTTTGTGTGTGTGGGCGTGGTGTGTGCGTTGTGGTGTGTGTGATGTTGTGGTGTCGTGTACACGCGAACACATATATGTGTGGTGTGCATGCTTATGTTAGCGGGCGCGCGCATGTGAGTGAATTGTGTGGGTGTGTTGGTCTGTGTGTGTGGTGTGTGTGTGTGTGTTGGGTGTGTGTGTGTGTGTGCCCAGGGTGCGTTGTGTGTGTTTACGGCACGCAAAGTACAAGAAGGCGTTTGCAAACTGTGTGTGTTTGTGCGTTTGCAGGTCTCTCATGAAGCGTACTCGCACAATGCTTCTCTCTCTTACGTAGTGTATCTCCCAGAATCGTCCAGTGCTGTCTGTCCCGTAACACTCTGTGTGTGTGTGTGTGTTGTGTGTGTGTGTGTGTGTGTGGGCGGCGCACGCACAAGAGTTTGAAAAGGGTTTTGGCACAACTTGTGGTTTGTGAGTTTGCGCGTCTCTCTGAAGAGTATTCGCACAATGCTTCTCTCTTTTATCACAGTGTAATCTCCGCCTTGTCAAGTCATGTTCTGTCCGTTAACTCTGTGGGTCGTGGTGTGTGGGTGTGTGTGTGGGTGTGCTGCCCCCCGGTGTGTGTGGTGCGCGCGCACGCCGCGCGCACGCGTGTCGCGCGCGACTACGATGTGTGGTTTGCAACACCATGTGGGCATTGTCCGCTTGATGGGGCATTTTCTAATTCCACGCTCAGTCAAGTCTTCTCTGTACAGTCAGCCAGGCTGTCTGATGTTTCGGTCTGTTCTCTTCTTCTTTCATGCTCTCTCGTCTACTCTATCTCTCTCCTCTCTCTCTCTTCTCTGTGTCTCTTTCTCACGCTCATCACTTTCGTCCTCCTCCATGTCCCATCCCCCCTCCCAGTAATTCTCATCTGCCCCACCCTCCCCCCCTCCCCCCTCCTTTTTTCATGTGCCGAAATCAACTTGTTGATGTGAGAGTGGTGGTCAGCGGCACCATTTGTTTGGACATCCTTTCCTGACGTCAGGATTG
>JADBJO010003896.1:212500-223222 GCA_016801955.1 Conus betulinus | reverse complement strand
TTTGATAGATGGAAGAGTGCGCAGGGTGGTAGGACCGGGATAATAATGACAAACCAGCTGTTTAACTAACATAATTAGCAGATTTCATGTTCTTAAAATTTGGGAGGACCATGTTTTATGGCATCCAATGTAAAACAAAGAACTCCAACCCCACCTTCATGCTCTTTTCTACTGCCTGTCTCCCCAAAACCAGTTGAATCCTCTAAGCTAACTCTCTCTCTCTCTCTCTCTCTCTCTCTCTCTCTCTCTCTCTCTCTCTCTCCTCTCGCTCTCTCATCTCCACATTTTTGTAAATGCAAACGCTGGATTAACATGTAACACACACACACACACCACACACACACACACACACACACACACGTTCTCGCGCGCATGCAAACACGCAAACGCGATCGAGCACACACACACACACACACACACACACACACACACACACACACACACACACACACACACACATGTGCGCACGCTATTCACATGTAAACACATTAAACACATATCTATAACGCATCGAGCAACAGACGCATCGAGCATACAGAAGCAGTGCAAACACACACACACACACACACACACACACACACACACACACACACACACACACACACACACACACACACACACTGACTGACTGACTGACTGAAACCAATTTATTGTCAGATTAACTCAAGTTGTACTGACATTTAAGAAAACATTATGAACAGAATATCAACGTTTTTCATTCAAAGCAAAGCAGCATAATTAATTAACACACAAAAATAATACGCGCGCACACACACACACACACACACACACACACACACACACACACACACACACACACACACAAGCGCGCGAAATCACGCACATGCACACACATAAGCGCGCGTGCGCGCGCGCGCACGCACACACACACACACACATACATAAACACACAAATACACACATCTCAATACGAACACACCCATACCCTCACATACACTCAAACTTACACACTCACACACAGACATACACACGCCCACACACGCACGCACGCGCGCGCGCACACACACACACACACACACACACACGCGCGCGCGCGCGCGCGCGCGCGCGCTCATGCACACACACTCATACTCGAACACTCGTACACACATGCATTCACTCTCACAAACACATGCATACACGCACACATACGCGCGCGCGCACACACATACACACCCACGCTCTCTCTCTCTCTCTCTCTCTCTCTCTCTCTCTCTCTCTCTCTCTCACACACACACACACACACACACACACACACAGAAAAAAAATAATTAAAAAAAAAATTCTGCCCATTATATCTTTTATCTTTTTGCATCTTTTCCACCATCTCTCTCTCTCCCTCTTCAAACATCAAAGAGGGGTCACGTGATTTTGACACGAAGCGACAGGGCGCTATTAATTCCAGCTGCGGCAATTGTTTTTTTATTTTCCTGTGACAGTGGCAGTTACTGGACTTCCAGCGACTGCGGAGTCAACCCTAAAAGCCCTGCTAACTGAAAACTGTGTTTCAAGCTGGAAAATTACTGGAAAGGCAGCAACACAGTGGTCGTTCTGCGACTGAAGCCGGTCAGCCCAGTGACAACAACAATGGCGGATCCTTTGCTGAAGCGGAGAACGCAAGTTCAGTACAGGAAGAAGCCCCCCCCCAGCCAGGTGCGACGGGATCAAGAGAGAGCGAAGCAGCAGAACAGACGACATGAACAGGTTGGTGCTGGTCTCGGTATCACTTGTGTGTCGCGAATGAACTGGCCGTGCCTGACACACCGAATTGGATGAACACAGTACACAGCACAGGAAGAACACATCAAGCCGACTCGAGATCATGATGACACGTCGCATATTCAGGGATACGCTTCTGTGTTTGCATTCCGATCTGTCGGAGTGTAACAGCAGGGGCCCAGAAATCCACCCGTCGGACATCGACACAAGTCTGAGCAAGCTATAGACAAAATTGTCGCTGGTTTTTGACACGGGAATGATTAAAGGTTATGTCATTACTCTGACAGAACGACAGGTGCAGAGACGATTCCGAGATCCGCACAGAAATCAAGCATTTCGGAAGGTCGTGTTCCATCAAACGGATGATATGGGTGTGCTGCTGTGTGAATCAGACGACGTCGTTCTAGAATATTCCTGCGATCCGTGTTCGGAAGACGATTGCTTTTTCTGGTTTGACAAGCAGGAAGAAAGAAAGACACATGTCATCGGAGGAATGTGTTAAACTGGCCTGCCTTCGGAAAGGAAGACGCATCGGCAACACGAAGCATACAGAGACCCAAGCATGTGCTCTATGGCGGCTGCACGCTGTCCACGTACTGATCCAGTTTTACCTGGGGTGATCGTCGTCTACAGAACTGACAGTGAATACCAGTGACATTTTCCCGTTCTCGATTTTGTCATATAAAGTGAAAGAAAAGGACATTGCTGTGGTTTCCATGTTAATGAAATCGAAAGCGAGTCGTGTTTTGTTGTACATCGCGCCGATTTGCTTAATGGGCTTTACAGCCTAATACCATTGAAACTTCGTTCGTTCGTTCGTCCAAACATCAAAGCAGTAAGCCTATAGACAAAAATTTCTACACATACACAAACATAAGCACACACACACACACACACACACACACGCACACACACACACACACACACACACGCGCGCGCGCGCGCGCGCGCGCACACACACACACACACACACACACACACACACACACACACACACACACACACAAACACACACACATTCACTAAGAGCCCATATGTACTGGTATGCAGAAACATCAATTCTGTGTGACCACATGTATATCCAATACATGGTAGTCAAGGATCATCAAAGTATGGAACTGGCTGACATATTACTCGTAAGAGTCGAACAGCTTATGGGTGTATATGGATTGGAGAAAGGGGAAAGAGGGAGGAAGAGAGTGGGTGGGTGAAATGAAAAAGCCTTGCTCTACGTGCAAATTAGACGCCGAACCATACTGATATGGTAAATAAGATTTTAACATTTCAAAAATTCGCGAATTGGGGAAAAAAAAACTGTTAGGGGGGAGTGAGGCATTGAGGAGGGGGTGGGGCGGTGGAGAGTTAAAAATATCTTCCAAGTGGATGAGATTTAATAAGATAAACAGCTCACATTGCCAGACTCCAACCGTTCTCATAACTGGGATTGAAAACACTAGACATAGTCGGCGAAAGCTTGAAGGACTTCATCTTATCATGAAGAGGCTGAAAGTGATTTTTTTTTGTACTAGTACAGTCAATAAAAAAAATGAGGGATATCGTGAGTCTGACCACATGCACAAGCAGATGCCGGTTTTAAATACCTACCTAACCAACCATTAACCCGCAGCCTATGTACAAGGTTACGATTTGGGATTGGCCCTGGAGGATTACAACACATTTGCTTGTTGGTTTAGTCATATCCCTTCTGTGCTTCCGAGCTGAATCTTCAAGGTATTGTTTCTGTCTTATGTTCCAGATTGAACTTGCGAGAATGTGGATAGCTTCAGATGAAGAACGAAGGATATCACAATTCAAAACATCAGATTTATTTCTTGCAGCTTCCTTTGCATAAAAGTCAGCTAAGTCATTGCCACGTAAACTGGAGCGCCCTGGAACCCATAACAAACAAAGTTACATCGATACCCCGGATTATTAACTGATGAATGAGAAATAAGATCTCACATACCAAGTCTGAACGACTAGATTTTGATTGACAATGTAGAGCCGTAAGCGCTGATTTTGAGTCCGATAGTATAAGTATTTGTCTATGTATAACACATGTCAAGTATAAAATCTAGTGCTTTCAAAATGGCAAATAACTCTGCTGTAAATATAGAACATCCTTTCGAAATATGGAATTTCTTTCTAATGCCAAGCGCTGGTATTACAAAGTAAGCCCCAACATCGAAGAATCTAAAACAGAACCATCCGTGAAAATGTGTAGATAGGAATTGTATTTCCTATCTATCAAGTTTTTGGCATAGGATGATAGCAACAGAGGATTATCTTTTTAATTAAGATCTCCGTAAGTGTAGATGATTTCAGCCTGCTCTGACAACCACGAAGGGTATGAACAACATGGAACCTCTGCAATACCATCAAGAGACAGGTTACAGTTCTGAAACAATGGGGAAACATAATCACCTAGGGACATATATACCGATTTGTTACGGATCTATTTTTAAATATACGTACTTCCATCCAGTTCAGTCATTACTCTCACTGTAAAATTACAGGCGCAACTTAGCCTGTGTTCATTTAAGGATAACACACCAGCCTCCTTGTACGTCAAATCGTTTGAAGCCCATCGGGGAAGTCCTAATGCATTTTAAAAAGGCTAACGAGTCAATACTGGTGAGCTTGTGTAAATCTGTCTTTCCAGCTGTAAAGAAAAAAAAAGCCTTCTTGGCCATACGACAGAACTAACGAACTAACCCTGAGGCGACATAGACGAATTTAGATCCCCAGTTAATCAGAGGTATAGCAGAAAGAACACGTAATAAACCAATTTTTTTTCTAGCCTTTTCTACAAGGTAATAAATATGTTTACTCCAAAAAAGTTTATAGTGGAAGATTACACCGAGAAACTTAACTTGTTTGCTTGGGTATATTAAATTATTATCAACCCTTATAGAGACAGCTTCTCTGCCTTCAAACGCAATGTTTTCTTTTGTAAAGACAACAAAACCGTTTTTGTGAGCAGATAAACCGAACCCATTGATTTCATGTAATGAAAAATATTGTCAACTATTTCCTGATACTGTTCAATGATTTTCTTTCTTTTGGTTTGTTGTTTTTGGAAAAAGTGCACTTTAATTTTCTCCACAGAGCAATATCATCTGCATACAGAGCTAATATGCACCTTTTGTATTAACCTGTTTAATATCGTAGAGCGTTAGCGAGAAAAGTGTTGGAGCGATTGCACTTCCTTGGGAACACCCATGTTAATAGACTTAGAAGTTGATAAAGCTCCATGTACATTGACTTGGATAGTTCTGTCCGATAAGAAAGCTTTTAGAAATTGGAAAAAAACGACCTCGTATTCCTACTTTATGTGCTTTGTACAACAATTTAGAATGCCATACTGAATCGTAGGCTCTATGAACATCAAAGAACGTTGCAAGGGTCGAATGACGCTTGGCAAGAGCTTTTTTTCATATTTGAGGATAAGCGGACAATGTGGTCTGTGACTCCTCTACCTTTCCTAAAACCAGCCTGGAATAAAGGCAAGACTCCATTTTTTTTTCAAGGAAATGTTCTATTCTGTTTTTCATGATTCTTTCAAAAAAATTTTCCAATATGAGGTGTTAAAAAATAGGCGGAAACTAGAGGGAAGACTGTTAGATTTTCCTTGTTTAAGGATTGGGATGACAGTAGCTAGTTTCAAATCTGTAGGGAGCATTCCAGCATTCCAACAAATCTGAAAGAACTACAACAACTTTGATAACAGGCTCTCAGGAAAATGTTTAAATCATTTTATAGGAAACAGGATCTGAACCAGTGGATATCTTACCTGGCTTTATACGTTTAAGTGCGAAACAGAGTTCATGCATTGTTAAATTTGTGTTTATATATAAAGAGTTACTTTCTATGTTAGGCTGCTCAATGTTTTGGTATTTATCCTCAAACTCCTTTCTACGAATTTGTTCAGACTGAGATAAACACTCAGTCTGACTCATTGAAGCAAAGGTTTCTGCTAGTAATTCCGCCTTTTCTTTGTTAGTTCTATAAATTTTATCATGAACATGCAGTGCAGGCTGAGGGAGATGGAGTGTACCCTTGATTTTTTAAAATTTCTTTCCATAATTTAGAAACGTCATGTGGATGTTTAGAACAGGTCATTATCAAATCACCATAATACTGTTTTTTGGCAAGAGCTACTGCTCTGTTACTGTAGTTATTAGCAATTTTGTATTTACTATGGAGTTCGTTTATTACTTGGGGTGGCTGTGAATGACGACTATTTATCTAGTTTTGAAATGCCTCTGTTTTCTTTTTTCCTGCTAACTGATATGAGGAGTTCCACCTAGGGTTTGAAGCTCTTTGAGCTTAAGAGAACCAGTAATCAGAGTTTGGGCAAAAAGGTCCCAGTTAGCTTTATCTTTGTTGTATCTTCGTTGTATTTTGCATGTCCGGGGGTATGCTCAGTTCTCTCTGGATTCACTAAGATCTGAACTTCAACGGGAAGATGGTCACTACCCAGTGGTGACTGAATGACATTCCACGTACAAAGTGGAAAATACCCGGAGTTACTAGGGACAAATCAATTGATGAATTTTTCTGATCAGAACGATCAGCAATTCTGGTGATAGAACCGTCATTCAGTATCGTTAGATTAGCATTTACTATAGTGTTAGCAGGATATTCATTATTGTTGTAATATTTTTTTAGAGTTTTCGGACCATAGGGCATGATGGGAATTGAAGTCACCTAGAATAATCCACTCTTTGTCTGAATCTAAATCAACAACCAGTCGGTTCCTTCTTGGATACACCATCTGGGTAAAAACAGTTCACAACTTGTAAACTTTGGGCCTTGATATTCACTGCTATACAGAAGGAATATAAGCGTTTGTCAATCGAGTTACAGGTTGTTTTTTTTTTAAGGTTGGTACAAAATTTTACACGACACATATATATGGCAGCTTTTGTTTTAGTATTTTTCTTCACTGCATTAGTCACTGGAGGAAAACAGTATCCCGGGCGTTTTGGTAAATCATTTTTATGACAATTCAGAGACTGCAGCGCAAGGACATCAAAACTATGAATAAGGTAGTCAATGTTACACTTGTTTCTGCAGTTCCATTGTAAAAACTTAAGACAATCTATGACTTGACTGTCCATGTTGTCTTTTTTTGACTGGTTGTCCGCATTGCAAGGAAAGGAAGAATAATAACAAACAGAAACAGGCGGATTTTTGCAAGAGAAAACAAAGAAGAACTTTCATTTTGTAAAAGTTCATAACACACTGGCGTGACAGTTTGAAATAATTCTTTTGAATTCCAAAATAGAAGATGTAAGCAGGTCCGTCATGTTTTTCATAATATTGATGATTTTACTGAAAGGGTTTCCTTGAACACAGCAATACTATTGAGATCAAAATTAGAAGGAGATGGACAGCCAGGCGATGGAACTTTTGGAGACTCTGTTGGCTGACATTTTTTCTTAGGAGTACTAAGAGGGTTTGACAATTCTGGCCTACGTTCACAATTTTCTGCCTTGAGGTTATCTTTTCCCAAGTCGGGAGAACATTTTTTTGTGACAGTTACTGGGGAGCAAGCCGCCGTTTTCATGACCGGCGACTTACTTTTGTTCCAGCAACAACTGAGGAATATGACTCAGGAACAGTATGGTTACTTGGACTGGAATCATGGATTGAAGACTGCTGACCACACTGTTCAGGATTTGTTTTGTCCTGCCAGCTAAGCTCGTGCAAGAGAAATGGCTTCTAAGAAAGACATATAATTAGATGATTTTAAAGAGCCCGCCAAGACTCTATGTTTATGTTCACGACACCCAAGGTAGGAAGCAGAGTGATTTCCTGAACAATTCACACAGTGTCTGGCGATGGAACATTTGTTACTACTAGACTGACCACATGTACCACACGTCTGTTTGGAGCGACATGTGGATTTGGTATGCCCCAGTCTGTTGCAGCGAGTGCAACGAAAGACTTGCGGAACAAATGGTTTAATATAAAAAAAAACTGAAACCCAGAAAGATTTTGGGGGGAAGACTTGGAACAGTGAAGGTAATTTGCACAGTCTTCGAGTCACTGCCATCTTTATTTTTCAATCGTTTGGCCGCTTTTGCTCCTGGTATTTCTCTTCTAATTTCATCGAGAAATATCTACAGGAATGGGTTTAATCACCCCTTCGGTATACACTTTAGGGATGGAGCAGTTGGTAGTGATGCCAGCCAGATTTTTTTTGTATTTAAGAGCCCTTTTTGCTGATCAGCAGAAGTACAGCCAATCAACCATTTACCGGACGACAATTGTTTCTGTTCAATAATGGGTCCGATGGTACTGGTCCACAGCTTTCTGCTGAGAGCCCCAATACCAGCCAATGTTGTAGAATCCTTTCTAGTATCTTCCAAAATGACTGGAAAATTAAAAGACGATAATTTTTTTTTATTCTGAAAGATTTTGAGGTGTGTCGTAGACGTGGTCTCTCTGACACATGGCGAGGTAAGGGATTTTTTAACAGTGGATGAGGATGACGGACAAGGGGGTGGAGACCTCGACAGCCTCAACTGTCTGGTCAACATTGGCTTTTTCATTCTTTTTTTGAGTCGTTTAATAAAGATGCAAGACGATTGACCAGATGTTTTTCTTCCCATTTTTGGATTGTTTTTACGCACCCCCCCCCCCTCCCCACGCCCGGTCACTCCCATTCTGCTCTTTCATCCTCATAACCGTCCCCCCCCCCCACCTTCGTGCGCTCTAACCCTCCCCTCCCCCCACCCCAAACCACTGCCTGAAGTAACCCCCGCATTGTTCCCCCCCTTTTCTCTCCCCTTTTAATATGGGCTCCAGCTGCCTCCGTGTGCAAGCGAGACGTTCAATAAGAAAAGCTACTCGGTCTCTGCCCTTCCTCACCGTTTTCTCGGCGATGGCTCCAACTGGGACTCAACACCGCTAAAATAAAAAAAAGAAAAAAAAAAAAAAAAGAAAGAAATTGCTGGAGAGGGGGGTTGGCGGGCAGGGGAAGGTGGGGTGGTGGGGGGGGTGGTGGTGGTTTTGGTGGAAACTGGATGAGCGAAATTAAAGTTTCTCAAAAGCCGAGGACGCACCACTTGAAAATAAGAGCACCGCACATGTTTCTCTCCTCTCTCTCTCTCTCTCTCTCTCTTCGAAGGATCCATAACAGCAACGATGTAGACCTATGCAGACTTGAATCGGCAAGAAAGGACCCATGATGGCAACTATGTAGACCTATAAGGAGGATTGGATAACAGCAGATGATGGTGACGATGTAGACCTAGAGAGGATTGAAACAGCTAGGAGGACCCAGGATGGCGACGATGTAGACCAAAAGGGGACCTGAAACAGCTAGGCCCATAATGGCGACGATGTAGACCTATAGGGGATTGCAACAGCAAGGAGGACCCAGGATGGCGACGATGTAGACCTATAGAGGATTGGAACAGCTAGGATGACCCAGGATGGCGACGATGTAGACCAAAAGGGGACTGAAACAGCTAGGCCCATAATGGCGACGATGTAGACCTATAGGGGATTGCAACAGCAAGGAGGACCCAGGATGGCGACGATGTAGACCTATAGAGGATTGGAACAGCTAGGATGACCCAGGATGGCGACGATGTAGACCTACAGAGGACTGAACCAGCCAGGAGAAAGTGATAGTAGTAATTATAGAACGGCCAGATGTACAGAGAGCTGAAGCGACGAGACGTCGGCCAGCAGGGGTGAGCGAAGGACAAGTACAAAACCACTTGACTGATCGACAGAGGACCAAAGCAACAACTGCCACAGAATTTGACACAATTCATTCAAAGGCCAAACGTCTTGGCTTCCATTCTTTCCTTGTGATGAAACTGAACGGAAAAACGTCCGGCGTTTGAGATCCTGACACTCGGTGGCATTTAATGGAGATAACCTCAGAAACAACAACGACAAAATATTTTGAAGATCAACAGACAGAAAGTATCCGTCACAGTAGACAACCGTATATTTGACAGAGAACAGATTCACAGGTTTTTAAAAGAGTCTGACAGATTCCACAGTTTTTTTTTGTTTTTTTTTTTAAGGCAAGGTACAGGAGAGAGTGGGGAAGAGCGAGAGGGGAGAGCGGGGTAGAGAGATGGAGAGAGAGGAGGAGAGAGGAGAGAGAGAGAGAGAGAGAGAGAGAGGGAGAGAGGAGAGAGAGAGAGAGAGAGAGAGACAACAGACAGACAGACAGACAGAGAGACAGACGCACAGAACAGACAGACAGACAGAGACAGAGACAGAAACGGTAAAACAGACTCCAGGCTGAAGACTCAAGATATTTCACTCATATTAGGCCTGAGCCCATTACGAAAGGAGGACGCCAACATTTAACTGAATGGAGATATGAAACAGATTCAAAACGAAACCTAACGATGATATAAAATCTATTCCTGCACATATAAGGAAGTCACAACATCCCTCACTTTGAATCCTTCATAAAAGAACAAAGAAAGTAACATATAGTACATCTTAAGGTATGGTCGATGATTTGTTTTGTTTTGTTTCGTTTTGTGTGTGTTGTTGTGTGTGTGTGTGTGTGTGTGTGTGTGTGTGTGTGTGTGTGTGTGTGTGTGTGTGTGTGTGTGTGTGTGTGGTGCGCGCGCGCGCGCGTGTAAAAATGATATGTGGATAACAGAAGGTGAAACAGTTCTCAATCAAATGGAAATTAACAGGAATCTTCTGACGTCCCAGAAAGTTGTACTTTGAAGAAGCTTTAACTACTTGCACGAAGTGGACTTCTTCATCAGCACATGGGGATGACTTCGAGGAAGAAAATCGAGTGCAGATTGGTTGTACGGCTTCCACTTCTAGGGAGAAAAAAAAAAAAAAAAGTTCTTGGAATGGCGCGTGGAATCTGGCAAGACGTCACTGCCCAGAGCTAACAGTATTGCTGTCCAACTCAAGGACTCACAGGCTTGTCCCCCCCCCCCACCCCCCCTCCCCCACCCCTACCCCCCCCTCCTCCTCCAAAAAAAAAAAAATCATTGATGT
>JADBJO010003896.1:195000-202500 GCA_016801955.1 Conus betulinus | reverse complement strand
CAACGGAAATGGAGACCTTATCTTACAACGGAAATGGAGACCTTATCTTACAACGGAAATAGAGACCTTATCTTACAACGGAAATAGAGACCTTATCTTACCACGGAAATGGAGACCTCTCATCTTACAACGGAAATGGAACCTCTCATCTTACAACGGAAATGGAGACCTTATCTTACAACGGAAATGGAGACCTCTCATCTTTACAACGGAAATGGAGGGACCCTCTCATCTTAAACGGAGACTGGAGACTCATCTGAAAACTCCCCTTTATCTTACAACGGAAATGGAGACCTTCATCTTACAACGGAAATGGAGACCTTATCTTACAACGGAAATGGAGACCTCTATCTTACAACGGAAATGGAGACCTTATCTTACAACGGAAACGGAGACCTTATCTTACAACGGAAAAATAGAGACCTTATCTTACAACGGAAACGGAGACCTTATCTTACAACGGAAAATGGAGACCTCTCATCTTACAACGGAAACGGAGACCTTATCTTACAACGGAAATGGAGAACAACGGAAATAGAGACCATATCTTACAATGAAACAGCGAACTAACCAGAGGCTCAAAATTTGAATCACAATTGATTGCCGATGTTCTTGTGTACAGATAAGCTTTTCAGTTTTCTTTTCTTTCAAGAAATACTTGGACGTGCACCCAATCAACCGAACAACAACAGAAACAAACGACATCACATAAGTATATATAACTGAGTAATAACAATCTGCATGACTGATACAAAAAAAAAAAAAAAAAACTTAGGATACACAACAAGGATACATCAAATACTTGTCAAAGGCAAAGTTTAAAAGAGAAATATCATTACAGAGTGGCAAACAGAACAGGAATACACGTAAAAACATACACATCAGTCTGCCAGCACACCGACTCCCCACAAACAACAACAACAACAGCCCATTTTCACATCCGCCATGCAAACAAACAAGCAGACAAGCAAAAAGCAGTACCCACCCACCCCCACCCACCCCCGTGCATCCCTCCCTCTTGCCCCCCCCTTCTTCACCCCCCCCCCCCCCCCAAACCGCCCGCCTTTCCCAGGGGAAGGTCGATTCTCAGCCCAGAAAGAAAACTGGATTGAGAGAGGCGTGCGCAGATGCGGACAAGAAGCAGGCAGTCCTCCTACCTTCATGACCCTGTCGTAGAGCTTCATCCCCTGCAGGTCCGCCGGCCCGCCCTCCCCGATGCGGGAGATGTAGATGCCCTCAGTGCCCGTGCTGCTCTGGTTGTTGTTCTTCTCCACCTGCAGCCACAAGCACAGCACCACGGTCACAGCCTGCATCAGTCAGCTCTCCTCGCAGAGCAGATACAGTCAGGAAGGTGACGAGAGACGAGAGAGAGAGAGAGAGAGAGAGAGAGAGAGAGAGAGAGAGAGAGAGAGAGAGAGAGAGAGAGAGAGAGAGAGAGAGATGCTGGTAGCATTCAGGTTTCCAACCCTTGACAGTGTGCAAAAAGAAGGTAGAGAGCATAGATATATTACTGTATAAATGTAGTTGAACTGAGAAGAAAATGAGCTACCGAAAAAGGTACGGATTTAAAACAAAAAAAAAAGAAATAAAACTTGTCTGTCTGTCTGTTTGTCTGTCTGCCTGATCTGTGTGTGTGTGTGTGTGAGTGTGTGTGTGTGTGAGTGTGAGTGTCTCTCTCTCTCTCTCTCTCTCTCTCTCTCTCTCTCTCTCTCTCTCTCTCTCTCTTCTTTTCTTTCTTTTCTTTTTTCCCCTGCCCATTCCCATGTTTTTTCATCGTGAAAATTTTATGTGCCTGTGACATATTGTTCACGTACCCCTTCAAAAGGGCCATGGCCTTATTAAATAAATCACCATCCAGATCTCCTCTCTCTCTCTCTCTCTCTCTCTCTCTCTCTCTCTCTCTCTCTCTCTCTCTCTGTGCACTACATGACTCATTTTAAACTTGCCCGCATATTATGAATGCCATGCACTGGCATGTGCCCTAGTATACTCCTTGTGGTAATACCGCACAAGCAGTGACCGTGTGGCCCTAACAGATTAGGCTTCAGAGTATGACACCTGGGTAATGCTGCAAATGCCAGTATCCCAGCATTACGCAAGGGATATGCTGCGCATGTATATAGATCCCCAAAGGTCACGTCAGTCATGCTGCACGCGCTTGTATCCCGAGGGTCACATGAGTGATCCTACGCCTGCATGTGTCGTTGTACTCCCCCCCGTAAGGGTGATTTTGTTCATATACCCCCACACAGGCCATACACAACGTGTGCGTGTATCCCTCTCCACTAGGGGGACCCCCACACGTGCAGATGTCTCTCTGTGCCTCACGTGTGTAATGCCCTACGTACATCCACCCGTGTACGCTCTACGGCTAAAGTGGGATGTATCAGAAATTCGTCTGTTCATCTGTCAGACTGTTTGTTTAGATACCAGTTGTGTATTACGTCAGGTGATATTGTTCATAGCCTAGTCAGACAATGTCAGAGTCGTAGATATAGGTACCAGGGTACGTTACAAATGAACAATTAACTTAGATACATCAGCCTATCAACAATGGACAATATCGAAATAACCGTCTTCTTGTCATGTCCCAGTTTTTTTCCCAGCATGTCAACAGGGACTGGATGACGGACACAGTGTTCAAAATTCTGTTGAAGAGTGAATACGCTGGGCAGCTTTCGTCTGGCATCGAAGCGGAATCCATTGATGTGTGGCTGTGAGCTAAAACGCGCACAGGAACACATGCTGAACTCACAGTGCCATGTGAAACCAGAATGGAAGAAGCACACAGCTAGCAGACTGAAAAGGATTCCTGTTCATCCGCCAGATAACAGGGACAAACAAATTACAAGACAAAACATGGTTTGTCCCCGTAATCTCGTGCGGATTAAAATCAAATTCTTTTTGAAATTTGGTCTTCTTGTCACATAATGTATATTTGCTCACAGGCTCCTTCAACTGTTCTTGCGCTAAAGAACATGTGTCCACAAAGCGATTGTTTAGGACAAACACAAACTGGTGCACACTTTTGTCTTCCTCTGAAAAGACCTGGCCTGTCCATGACTAAGACGAAGGGAACATAGGTCCTCTTGCTGAACGACCAAATAGTCATTTCAAGCAGGACAAACCAGAAGCTGAATTGGGCCCACTCTCTGTGAGCAAATAACAGAGCGGGACTGTATCTGTCCCAACCTTTGATTTTCTCTTGCGCCACTTCTTCTTTATCATTACTTTCAGCATGCTAGACTGAGACTGAGAACTCGCGGATTAAATGTTTCCAAAAGATGGTTTACTGACAACCAAGAAAGAGATCGCTTGTGTTTAATGCGTGGTCAAGAAGCTGAAGATGAACATCATTTGTTTTTAGTTCACTGCCCTGTGTATGATTCAACCAGAAGTAAGTATGTTATGTTTTCTTTTACCTGTTACAGAAAGGCATAATTTAGTAGCGATTTTTCGATCTGAGAAGGAAGAAATCATAATATCGTGGGCAAAATTCATTCCAGAAGCAAACAACACGAGGAACAAAAGAATCTCATGTGACCGACATTGGCAAAGAAAATAAGGTGAAGGTCAACTTAGGAATGAATACTCACAAACTTACAATCACTTGTGGTCGAAAAAAAACGACATAAATTGGAAGGATGAATGAATCTATAAGAAATTTCAAATAGTGATGAACGCATACATTTTATCTAGTTTATGATGGAGGCCTACTTGTTGTGTGGGGGCACATCCATGGAAGAAGAACATCACCCTAAAAGCAATTGTTACGGTAAAATAGTTCTTTGAGCGCGCCCGCGCGCGCGAGTGCATGTATATGTGTGTGTGTGTGTGTGTGTGTGTGTGTGTGTGTGTGTGTGTGTGTGTGTGTGTGCATGTGTGTGTGTGTGTGTGCGTGCGTGCGTGCGTGGCGTGTGTGTGTGTGTGTGTGTGTGTGCGTGCGTGTGTGCGTGCTTGCGTGCGTGCGTGAGTGCGAGCGCGCACGCGTGTGTGTGTGTGTGTGTGTGTGTGTGTGTGTGTGTGTGTGTGTGTGTGTGTGTGTGTGTGTGTGTGTGTGAGTGTCTGTGTCTGTGGGCGAGCGTGCTTGTGTGTGTGTGTGTGTGTGTGTGTGTGGTGTGTGTGTGTGTGTGTGTGTGTGTGTGTGTGTGTTTACCGAAACCTTTTGTTGAATACACTTCCCTATTTTTTTTTTTTTTTACTCCGTCGCTGTTAGGTTGTGAATTGTTCCCCTCGGCACTAGAGCTTTCAAAAAGCTAATAATCTCTCTCTCTCTCTCTCTCTCTCTCTCTCTCTCTCCTCTCCTCCGCCCCATCCCTTCTCTCTCTCTCTCTCTCTCTCTCTCTCTCTCTCTCTCTCTCTCTCTCTCTTCCGCCTCCCTCCCTCCCCTCTCTCCTCTCTCTCCCTCTCTCTCTCTCCCCTCTCTCTCTCTCTCCTCCTCTCTCGAGGGTGGCTCCTCCGCCTCTCTCTCTCTCTCCCCCCCTCCTCTTCTCCTCTCCTCTCCTCTCTCTCCAGCCCCCTCCTCTCTCTCATCTCTCTGTCTCCTCTCTCATAAAAATCTCATCTCCTCTCTCCGTCTCTCTCTCCCTCTCTCATCCCCACTCTCTCTCTCTCCTCTCTCTCTCTCTCTCCCTCTCTCTCTCTCTCTCCCCTCTCCCTCCCTTGGCTGCTTGCTGGAAGTCGTTGTCAAGGCATCACCGCTCCAAACAAGACCCCTGCCCGACAAGTATGCACGTGCTGCAATGATGCCCCAACAAGTATGCACGTGCTGCAATGATTTCCAACAAGTATGCACGTGCTGCAATGATGCCCCAACAAGTATGCACGTGCTGCAATGGTGCCCGATAAGTATGCACGTGCTGCAATGATGCCCGATAAGTATGCACGTGCTGCAATGATGCCCGACAAGTATGCACGTGCTGCAATGATGCCCGACAAGTAGGCACCTGCTGCAATGGCATGCCCAACAACAAGTATGCACGTGCTGCAATGATGCCCGACAAGTAGGCACCTGCTGCAATCGTTGCTTTCTACTCTCAGTGTAAGCTGGACAGACAAAGAGGAAACCCAGAGAGTCAGACGTTTAATGACAGAGGCGTAGGGGGGGGGGGGGGGGGGGGGGGGGGGGACACATAAAAGGAGATGGGAGAAAAGGGAGTCTCAGGACTGTCACCACGTTTCAAACTACCACGTATATATGTTAAAAAAAAAGATTAAAAGCAAAACCTCACCCAACCCATTAAAAACAGATTAAAAGAACCAATCCTAGGATTAAAAACCAACACGTTGAAATAAGATAAGACAATGTTGCCCACAGCCCAGCCGACCGCAAAGGGCCACACCAGGGCCATCACCACGTTAAAATCAACTCACAAGTCAGTCATTCACACAATTCTTTAAAAATACATCCAAAAAACAATCCAAAAGTTTGTTAAAAATCTTTCCACTGTAAATCTCAGATCCGATGAAAAATGTTAATCTCTTTCAAGAACTCAAAGATCGTGTCAGGCGGAACGTCCCTGAACAAGGTTTCATGGAATCTGCTGTAAAATGTTTGTGTCTCACATCGTGCAAGTCCCAACACTCTAAAAGAATATGTTTCATTGTGAGTGGAACATGACATGGAATGCACCATGGAGCTTTCTTCACTCTTTAAAAGGTACGAATGGGTAAAATACGAATGGCCGGTGTGCAGCCGGCACAGAACTGTTTCTTCTTTACGACCACCAGACGAGATGAGAGGAACTCCTTTAGGTTTTGGACGGATCTGAAAGAGTTTGTTATCCGTCTGTGTATTCCAATCCTCCTGCCAGAGGTCTCTGACATAATCGTTAATTTTGGGTTTCAGATCTGAGCAGGGGATAGGTGTGTTTGACAGTTTCTCTCTTGTGGCATTCTTGGCCAAACGATCAACCATTTCGTTCCCTCCCGATGCCAACATGACCGGGAACCCAAGCCAGAATAATGTTGTAACCCTCCACTTTCAACTTGGTAAAAAGTTCAAAAAAGTGTAAAAGTTCTGGATGCTGAAGGTTGCGGCCAGCTATGGCCTCCAAAGCTGACAGTGAATCTGACAGAACCAGAAAGTCCCTCTTCGTAGACTGTGAGATTACCCTCAGTGCCAGAACCAGAGCTGTAAGTTCAGCAGAGTAAGCAGAAGCATCTGAATGAATATGTTCCACCGTATTTGAGAAGGAGCACCAGGGCAATAGGCTGCACAGGCCACTCCATCTTCAGACTTGGAACCGTCAGTGAAAATTTTCTGATAGGATGGGAATTCTGAACAAAGGTCAGCATACAATGCCTTGTATGCCAGAGAGCTGGTATATTCTTTGCGAAAAGCTGCAAGATCAAAACGAATCTCTGGTGTGAAAAAGTCCACGGAGGTTGATCTGGAAACTTTTAAAATCGGACACAACTCCTAGGTCTAGACCTGCATTCCGCGCGTGAGGCTGCATACCAGAGACGTTTCCTCTACGTCTATGCTGCATACGAAGACCAAACGGTGGAATACAGTTAGGGTTGTTTTCGAATTTGCTTTGGAACTGAGGGTCAAAGACACAGTCATAGGCAGGGTTCTCCGGTTCCGAGAGCAGTCTGATATAGTAGTTCAAAGATAGTTTCAGCCTGCGGTTGGACAGTGAGGGTTCACCTGCCTCTGCGTACAGGCTGTACACAGGGGTGGTGCGGAATGCTCCAAGACAGAGACGAAGACCCTGATGGTGAAACTGGGTCTAGGACTTTTAGATACGAGGCTCTAGCGGCGCCGTAAATGATGCTGCCGTAGTCCAACTTGGATCGAACTAACGCCCTGTAAAGATGGAGAAGTGTGCGTTTGTCTGCACCCCAATCCGTATGAGCCACTACACGGAGGATATTCATGGCTTTGAGGCACGATGTTTTCAACTTCTGAATATGGGCTTTAAAATTTAACTTTTGGTCAAAGGTAACACCCAAAAATTTGGCTTCTGTGACAGCAGGAATTTGAGCCTTATCTATGAAATTTCTGGTGGTGGAAAAAGTTGTCTGAAATTGTGAAAGTGGATGCACTCTGTTTTAACGGATGAAAACTTGAACCCTTTTTCGACTGCCCACCGTTGGATTTATAAACACACAACTGGAGTTGGCGCTGTACACCAGCAAATGACTTCCCAGATGCATAAAGGGCAAAATCATCAACAAAAGAGAGCAGTCTGAACCTGGGTTGACAAAATTGACAATTTCATTTATCTTTATACTAAACAGGGCTGGGGAAAGGATACTACCTTGTGGAGCGAGAGAGAGAGAGAGAGAGAGAGAGAGAGAGAGAGAGAGAGAGAGAGAGAGAGAGAGAGAGAGAGAGAGAGAGAGAGCGGACAGACGCAGACAGATACATGATTTTAGAAACGAAGGTAAAACCTGGATTCAAATGCCTTTCATTTCCAGACAAGGAGCGGAGCGAACTTCAAAATCCGTCCATGTTAAAAATGCGCTGCTTTAAAAGTCAGACTTGCGTGAGAT
>JADBJO010003896.1:172500-175000 GCA_016801955.1 Conus betulinus | reverse complement strand
TCTCTCTCTCTCTCTTCGACTCTCTCTTGCTCTCGACTTTAATTGCCTCATCGGTCTTTATGCCCACTAACAGGGAGGGCTTTGATCCCGGTGCCCCCCATTCACGCCTTTTATCCCCCACTTCAGTGTGTCGAGCTCCGCTCAACACCATCATACACTTTGATTTTTTTAACTGCTTCCTTCCAGCGCCGGCTCGTCGCCTCTTTACAGTCCCCCATCAAAGCCGGACCAGCAGCGTCACTGCTTTTTTCTCCGGCCACCCTCAGTACCCAATAAAACCACTTGCCCACCACGACTGTGTGAAGCACCGATAGTAAACCATGGGACTTTTCGAACCCCCCCTCCTCCCTCTCTTCCCCGGCCTCCCACTTCCTCCCACCCCCTCCCCTGCCTTCCCACTGCCCCTGGCGAAAAATTGAGCAAGAACAAACACCCACCCCTTCTGGGTGAAGATCCTTCCCCACTTTCCCTGCCTCCTTTTATCTTGTCTTCTCTCTCTCTCTCTCTCTCTCTCTCTCTCTCTCTCTCTCTCTCTCTCTCTCTCTCTCTCTCTCTCTCTCTCTCTCTCTTCCAACCCCTACACTCTACCGTCATTTGCTTACTTGTCTGCGGACGAAAGAAGGCGACACCATGCATGCACGCATGCACAAACACACAGACACACAGACACACAAACACACGCACGCACGCACGCACGCACGCACACACACACACACCACACACGCACACACACACGCACACACGCATGCACGCACGTACGCAAGCACACACGTACGCTCACACACACACACACACACACACACACACACACCACACACACACACACACACACACACACACACACTCACTTAAACACACACACACACACACTCAAACACACACACACACACACACACACACACACACACACACACACACACACACTCATGAAGACAAACTAATTGGTGGGACAAAGAGATGCAAAATGTAAATGTGAGAGAGAGAGAGGAGAGAGAGAGAGAGAGAGAGAGAGAGAGAGAGAGAGAGAGAGAGAGAGAGAGAGAGAGAGCGCACACATGCACTCAAAGAAAATCTTCCAACATGCAGAGAAATAAGGCCTGGAATGAAAATAAAGCCATGCATGCATAGATCAACGAACGACTATTCCATCTAACCGATGTACCGAACAGACAGACAGACGACGAAAATAACACGAGCAACAGAACAAAGTCTTTCATGGGTCGATCGTCTGGATTCGGTCGGTTTATTGGAGCACTTCCCCCGTCTTCCAGAGGACAGGCCTCAGAGAGTGGCACCACGAAACAGTTGCCTGCCCTTGGTGGCGACTGCCCGCTGCCCCCACGGAGCAATCCATCATGGTCAGACAAGATCAAAGGAAAACCAACAAAAGCACAGGCTGTCCTCATCACCATTTTGGTACCGTTGTAACGACTACATAACAATCTCTGTCTGTCTGTCTGTCTGTCTGTCTGTCTGTCTCTCTCTCTCTCCTCTCCTCCCTCTCTCTCTCTCTCTCTCTCTCTCTCTCTCTTCTCTCTCTCTTGTATGCAGCTGAAAAACAGACATGGGCGTATTAGCACAAATAAATTCGACAGACTGTAATAGCTGCAAGCATTTGAACTCACACGTCAGTCAAGCTACAAGACAAAATTCCTGTGCCAATCAAATTCACGTTGACTGTGGAAGGACACAACAAAGGGCAATCAGAAGACGTGAAGAAAAAAATGTAGCATTGCTTAGAAATACAGGGTCTCAAGAAATGATCAATAGTGAAGGCGGATTTTAAGTGATGTTGAGAAGTAGATGTAATTATCATAAACAGCTCTGGCATGCGTGAGAGAAATGGTCAATGTCTGCGTTCGATAAATATATATATATGCAGATATATTTTGACCGTCGACCAGGATGGGTTCAGAGTAGGGTGACTTCGGGTGGAAATTGATATAAGAGGAAAAACAGTATTATTGCGCCGCTAAACAAAAGAACCAATTACAAAACGGACACAACACGTTTCGACCTATTTGGTCTTCTTCAAGCAAGACGATTTGTATTCAAGGTAATGAAAAACGAAGGACGGACAGACAGTCGTTTTATCTCTTCGAACTGGGCGCCACATTTGATTCGGGTGAACGACTAAAACTACGAAATAGAAAGTCTGAAAAGGAGACAATACCGGTTAAAATAAAGCTGCTGCTGCTGCTGCTGCTGTGTGATGATGATGATAATGGTGGTGTGTGATGATGATGATGATGATGATGATGATGATGATGATCATCATCATCATCATCATCATCATCATCATCATCATCATCATCATTATAATAATGATACATTTCTATCCCTCACGCTGACGGACAGAAGGCACTTTTTCTTTCTTGACAAATGGCCCCCTAACAAGCAGCACCCACCCACGTGTACACTGATAAAACTTGCAAAATAAAGATCCTCAACCTCAACACCTTTGGATCCAGCTATCGCATTTCCTCGCAAATCAATGGTG
>JADBJO010003896.1:150000-160000 GCA_016801955.1 Conus betulinus | reverse complement strand
ATACTTGATTAAATCATTATAGAATAATAACTGATCACACACATTGGATGGTTTTATTTCTTCGATTTTTTTCTCTCTCTTAAATATCTAAATATGTAATAAACACCGCCTTCCAGAATTCATTTTCCAAATGGTCTATACAATGTACATGCTTTGGTCTACAGTTAATCATGAATATACTATCATTCTTTAGTATTTTATTCAAGTGCCATTTTGGTATGATACTCCAGTTCTGTTCTGCTGAGGAGAATAGATTTCCAGCCCATTGCAAATAGAAACACTTCTGGAGATCAATAATGTTAACCATATTCAAACCACCCTTTCCATATTCTGATTCCATCACTTTTCTTTTCACTTTTTCGAAAGCCTTACGATTGCTATATTTTCGTTGCCAAACAAATCTGTACAACATCGTATTAATTTCCTTTAAAACATTTTCTGGAATGCCAATTGATTGCATAAACATATATTGCATAACATATATCTGACTGATTAAAAATGTTTTGGTTACCAGAACTTTACCATGAATACTAATATCTCTTTTACTCCAGTCCCGTATCATTCTTTGAATGTTTACAACTTTCTGCCTCCAATTTTCTTCAATATGCTTAGCCATCTTATCTCTTTGAAAATGCACCCCTAAGATTTTAATTCTATCAACCATTGAAAAAGGAATATTGTGTTCGTCTAGCTGTCTGCCCATTCTCAATATTTTAGTTTTATTGATGTTCAGTTTCAGACCGGAGAAGTTTTTCAAACGTTTTCAAGATACTGTAGGACCTAATCAGATCTTCTCCACTTTTAAGAAATAATGTGGTATCATCGGCCATTTGTTTTATTTTGATACATTTATTTTTTGATCGGTTTATGACTGGCACTTCGATGCCAGATATTTCACTGTTCCTGATTTTTATTGCTAATAGTTCTAAGGCCAAGACGAATGCCAAAGGAGAGAAAGGACAGCCTTGTCTAATACCGCAATTTACGTCAAACGGCTCAGACAACCATCCACCATAATTAATGCAACTTTGGGTATTGTTAGTCAACACACGTATCCATCTTTGAAAATCAACACCAAAGCCAAACATGTCAAACGAGTATAAAAGAAATGTTTTAGAAATGGAATCAAAAGCTTTGTAGTAGTCTAATGCTAGTAGGTAACCTGTTTTCCCTGTTTTATTTAGATAATTTATTACATCATCTATAGTCCTTATAACAGTTGTAATATTTCTACCTTTAATGTATCCCACTTGGTCTTCATCAATTAATCCACAAATAACTTTTCCTAATCTTTCTGCCATAACTTTAGCCAAAACTTTATAGTCTGAGTTTGTTAAAGTGATAGGTCTCCAATTATTAAGTTTGTCTCTGTCTAATTCCTTACCTTTATGAATGAGAGTTATGATGCCTTGCCTTTGTGTGAATGAGAGTTCTCCTTTTTGAAATGACTCATGAAAAGAGCTAGTAATCATGCAGCCTATTTTGTTCCAAAAAAATTTCAAGAATTCTGGCGTTAATCCATCGCTGCCTGGAGCTGAACCATTTTTCATTTTCTTTAGCGCTTCAGTAGTTTCTGCTAAGGTGATGATGCCTTCACAAGCATCTGCATCATCTTTGTCTAATTTTCTAAAATTTTCATCTTTCATAAACGAGACGGCAGCATCTTTAACATTAGCGATGTTTGTCTTTTGATTGTACAGATGTTTGTAAAACGCTACTTGTTCCTGTAATATGTCTCTTTGATCAGTTATAATTTCTCCTGTCTCCTTACACAATCTAGTAATATTTTTCTTACTACGTGCTTTCTCTAAATTGCAGAAATATTAAGTCCCAACACGCTAAATGGATAGGTTTCACGGTGAGTGGAACATGACATGGAATGCACCACGGAGCTTCTTCACTTTGAACAGATAAGAATGGTGTAAAACGAGTGGCCTTTGTGCAAACGGCACAAAACTGTTTCTCTTCTTCACGGCCGCCTCGGGAACATGGTAAAAACTCTTTCAGGTTTGGACGGATGTTAAATAGTTTGTTATCCGTCTGCGAGTCCCATTTGCCAGAGGTCTTTGAGAGAGAGAGAGAGAGAGAGAGAGAGAGAGAGAGAGAGCACAAAGTACGTAGTCGTAATCTACCAAGACCTGTTCAAATACCATTATATGCAATTGTTGTGTTTTTTTTTTTCTCTCTCCCTTAAATGAGACGAAGGAACCATTTCCAAAGGCTACAGAGAGAGAGAGAGAGAGAGAGAGAGAGAGAGAGAGAGTCCATGTACACGCGCGCTGCGTATCACGTGGTCAAATTCATAATTTTATTTTCTGTCATAACTTTTTGTTTAACCATCCGTGACAAAACAAAAAGCAACCTTTTGGAACGACTGGTGAGAAACAAGCCGATGAAGCTCAACAAACGATACACACTCAAACACGCTTTAAGCGTGCAAAATGCAAAGGGTAGCTTGAACGATGAACTTGACTTTCTTTCACTGTGTGAAACGGACAGCACGTGCGGGCCTGCTCAGCCTTGGGGGGGCCCAGCGTGGACTGACTAAATCGAACTTAACTGCTTCGTCCTCTCCATGTCGGCTCCACGCATACAGGGGTTAACCTTGCTTGTCACGCCCACTGTCACTTGACACGGGACAGACGAAGGCTTTTCCATAATGCATAAGTAATGTGTCAAGTAGCCAAGAGCTAAACTGAGAGACTGACAGAATCACACAGCCTTGGTCATGGAAAGGCTGAAGACTGGGTGAGAACGAATGGTTCTTTCTTTCACTAAGAACAAGAAAAGAAAGAAAGATGAAGAAAAGAAAATGCAGCGCAGCTGACGGTCAGTCAGAGCGAGGGACAAAAGAGGCGCCGCACGGCCCTGGAGAGATCTGGAACATGGATAATAGAAAGGAGTGTTTGGCCTGCAGGATTCGGCCGTTGATGAAATCCAAATAAGGAATCGCTACAACGTGCTGCCCAACAGCGCTAAATCTGCCAGCATGAAAGCCCGCGACAGAATGGGTGCACACAACAAAAACCGAGGACAGCACAGAGAGAGAGACAGAGAGACAGAGAGAGAGAGAGACAGAGAGAGAGAGAGAGAGAAACAGACAGACAAACAGGGAGAGGTGGACGGGGATGGAGGTGGGAGGGCAGGAAGAGGAGAAGAGCCTTATAAAATGTCCGCCTTTTCTCGCCTTTTATCTCGATTTCTCTTTCACCTTATCTTTCTTCGCCCCCCCCCCCCCCCCCCCCCCCCCCCCCCCCCCCCCCCCATTTCGTTTTGTTTTTTTCAGCTCTGTTTCTTAGTATTTTCTTCTTCTTTTTTCTGTCCAGTTTCACTTGTTTGTCCTTTCGCTTTTCCCCTGTTTGAGCTTTTCTCTTTTCTCTTATTTCTCTTTTTCCCCCCCCCTTTCTCTCGTCTTTTCCCTCTTATGTTTGTCTGGCCCCCTTCCTCAACTGTTCTTTTTCTTTCCCCTTTTTCTCTTGTTTGTCATTTCCCTGTTGCTCTTTTTTGTCCTTTTCCCCTCTTAGTTTTCCTGCCCCGTTTCTCCGGCTTCTCCTTGTCCCTTTCTCACGGTTGTCCTGACCTTTCTCCCCCCCTTGTTCCTTTTTCTTTCGTCTGCGGCTTTCCCTCTTTCTCTTGTTTGTCCTTTCCGCCTTTTTCTTGTTTTTACTTTCCTCTTTCTTTTGTCTGTCCTTTGCCCTATCTCTTGTCTGATCTTTTCCGCTTTTTTTTTTTCTTGTCTGACCTTTCTTTTTTTTTTTTTGTCTCTTATTTGCCCTTTCTCTGGTTTGACCCTTCGGTCTTTCTCTCGTATGTGTTCATCCTTTTCTCTTCTCTGTCCTTTCTCATTTCTCTTGAGTGGACTTTCCTCTGTCTTTTGTTTGTACTGTCCCATTCTCTTTGTTCGTCTTTTCCTCCTTCTTTTGTCTGCTTTTTGCCCTTTTTTCGGGTTTGTTTTTGTTTGTCTGTTTGTTTTCCCTTTTCCGTTCTTGTCCGTCTTTTTCCATTTCTCCGGTCTATCTTTCCATTTCCTGTTTGTTCTTCCCTTTCTTTCATTTCTCTTTCCCTTCCCATCTTGTGTTATTCCATTGCCGTTTTGCTTTTTTTTCTTTCCCCTTCCCCTGATATTATCGTCTTTACCCAAAGATGGAGAATGGCTGTCTTAATGGCGGGATAAAAAAAAACGGTCATACACACAAAACTCCACTGCCTGTCTATACAGGCAGTGTCCGCAGAGTATCAGCCTGCGTACGCAGAAAGAAAGGAAGAAAGAAAGAAAGAATATTATCGTTTCACGCTCTCGTCTTTTTTTTTTTTTTTTTTTCCTCGTCCCTTAATTGTCCTTCCCTGTCTATTTTTCCCTTTCGTTCGTTCTGCTTTTTTTCGTTAATCAATCTTCATTCTTCTTCTCTTTTTTCTCTCTCTCTTTTGTTCCTTTTTGTTTCTTTTGCTCTGTCTCTTTCTTTTTGATAGCGCAGTGTTGTGTTGTATTTGTTTAGCAGATTCCAGTCATAGACACATTATCACAGGCTCACGCATCCTAGTGCATAGTCACTCACACACACACACACACACACACACACACACACACACACACACGTACTCACCTATAAACACGCACGCACACAGGCGCGCGCACGCACATACATACACACGCGCGCGCGCGCGCGCGCGCACACACACACACACACACACACACATACGCACGCACGCACACACACACACACATGCTTGCACACTCACACGCGTACCTGTGCCAGCGCGCGCGCCTACGCGCGCGCGCACACACACACACACACACACACACACATATACACGCACGCATACACATACATACACATGCGCGCACGCACATGACTGTGTCATGAGAGACAGACAGACAGACAGAGAGAGGGGGGGGGGGGGGAGGCAGAGATCGATCATCTTTATTCCCAAGGGTAAAAGATAAGCAAGAAAATGCTTTTTTCCATTAGACCCTATTCCCGTGTGTGTGTGTGTGTGTGTGTGTGTGTGTGTGTGTGTGTGTGTGTGTGTGTGTGTGTGTGTGTGTGAGAGAGAGAGAGAGAGAGAGAGAGAGAGAGAGAGTGGGGTGGGAGTGGGATTGGCAGGGCAGGAGTGGCACATTACCAATTTTCAGAGAGAAAAAGGGCCATGTTGGCCCACAGATTTTCTCAGTTCCTTCCTGGCTCTCTGACATATTCCGAGGAAGCGCAACGCCCTCCAACATGCTGTCTCACACATCGACAGGAGGCATGGGATGGCATCACATGGTCAGTCCACTGCCACAATGTTTTTTTTTTTTTTTTTTTTTTTGTGTGTTTGCAAGAAGACATAGGTGAGTGAGGGGGTCCCCATGCTTTCTTGCAGTGTGTATGCAAAGCGTGTGAGCACCCCCTCTCTCTCTCCCCCCCCCCCCCCCCCCCCCCCCCTTTTTTTCTTTTTTTTTTTTATAAAGGTTACTTTCTTGTCTTTCACCTACACAAATCTGAGAGAGTGAGAGAGAGAAAGTGAGAGAGTGAGAGAGACAGACAGACAGAGACAGACAGACAGAGACAAAGACAGACAGACAGACAAGGACAGAGAGGAAGAGGGAGGGTGGGAAGGAGGGAGGGGGGATGGAGGGGGGGGGAGAGAGAGAGAGAGAGAGAGAGAGAGAGAGAGAGAGAGAGAGAGAGAGAGAGAGAGAGATCACATGTAAGTAACATCATACATACATACATACATCACATCACATCACCTAATAAGCATTATATATTACATGATATCACATGTCACGCACACTTGACATATCACAGATACCTTACACAACATCACACTTATCATGTGACTTCAGATATGTCTTGAGACATTATTCATATCAGCATCACACGAAATCACATGATATCAGAGATATCAGTCACACCACACATATCAAACGTCATCAAACATGTCACGCGATATAAGACGTATCGATGATATATCGCACATCTCACCGCGACTTCGCACTAATCACATGACATCACACATACCAGTCACATCACACGATATCACACATACGACACGGCATCACACATGCCTCCGAAATCACGAAACGAAATGACACACCACACATAACCCATACTACACGCCGTTCGATTCGTCCCGGTCACACATCACACACATTATCGCATATCACGTGCCACAACACCTACCTCAGTCGACATCACACGTAGCACACAGCAGCAGACGTTTCACACAATATCACAATGTTCATATCACATGAGACATGGCACGCAACATTCACGTATATATTCCAAGACATATCACACACACACACACACACACACACACACACACACACACACACACGCGCGCGCACGCACGAACGCACGCACGCACACACACACACACACACACACACACACACACACACACACACACACACACACACCCCCAACATCACAAACACATATCAGAAACACTACACACCAATCACCCATATCACGCTCGATTTAGTCCACACATGTCACACGACATTACACCTTTAACAATAATTATCATTAATCACCTGACATAGCACACATCACTCAGCATCACATAGCCACACGGCATCAGGCACATCACACAACTTAAGACTTTCCATATGGTTTGAGACATACCATTGAACATGGGGCATATCACAAAAATACATCAAACACACGAGTCACACAACGTCAGATCTTTAGTGCTTTCTCTACAGACGTGGGACAGGCGAGCAGTCAGGACAAAACGTTGTTTTCCCATCTGCAGTTCAATCCCATGGTTTGCCCCTCATGTCCCCATATCACATTTGACATACAGATATATGGACAGACGGACAGATAGATAGATAGATAGACAGGTAGATAGATAGATAGACAGGTAGGTAGGCAGACAGATAAATATCTAGACAGACAGGCAGACAGATGGATAGACAGACAGACAGACAGACATGTTGATAGATAGCTAGACAGACAGATAGATAAACAGATAGATACATAGATAAAAGCTGTCAGTCCAAGCACACTAAACATCCTCGCATACTTCAGCATCCAACGGTTCGGCCTTTGGTCTTTTTCACGAAACACCACCACCTGGCTTTCGCTCACGTTGTGTAAAAGAGGGACTGGGAGAAAACGCCGTTGTTTCCCGCCACTCCCCGCAATGAGTGAGAAAGCGTGGAATTACGGAGAGACAGAAAAAAAAAAAAAAAACCGTGGGGGTAACAGCCATTTTTTTCTCCGGGGCAACCTCTTTGTGTCAACCACTCTCCCCTCTCCGTCTTTGTATTAACAACTTTGGGATCGCACGACTAAATTGGCTGTTAATTTCCCCCCGGATATCGGGCAAGGACCAAGGTAAAGATGGGTCGTCGACTGGGGGGAAAGGGGATAGAGGGACTACAGGGAGGCTGGGGTCTATTAGGAATGGCTGGTGCAGTGGGGGGAGAATTTGGAGGGACAGTGTGGCTGGAGGAAAGGATTACGGTGCCATCTGTGCACCACAGTTTGGTGACCACCCTCCCCTCCCCCCCCCCCCCCCCCCCTCCCCATCTCTCCACCTCTCACTCATTCCCCTGTGTCGTCTCCAAAGTTCTACACGGTCCTTCTCTGACAGTGATTGGAGAACAGTTTCTAACAACCACATCTGGGCCTTGGCGTTTGTATGTGTGTGGGTATAGACTTTTGTGTTTGTCTTTGTCTGTCCTCCCGTTTTAGAGGAAAAACATATCAACCCAAAGGTAACGAAAACTTGTGTTCGGTACCGTTCGCCATCAAGCCATGTTTGCTCAACGCTAGTGTTAGATCCGAAGGGAGCGGAAGTATGATATATAATCCCCCATATTGATATGTAGAAACTGTTTGGGTTGGAATCCAAAAATCATCTACCCATCACTTTGTTCAACGAATTCCACGCCACAGCCACTGTTATGTACTTTGTTTTTTTCTCCCTGATTAGTAAGTGCTCTTCACTGGCGGTTTCTGTGAGGCTTGTTTGTTTGTTTGTTTTGTTTGTTTTTGTTTTTTTGTTTACCTGTCCGTATCACTGACAGCTAGCTTGACGGGGTTTTCCACTCAGTCGTCCAATCAAATGACTGAGATCAGTGCGTCTCCTGTCCGGACTCCCCTACGTGTCAACAACGATAACGAATCCCTCAGTCAGATGTCAACGTTCTTTTCTGCTTTTATTTACATGTGTCCTGCCTCTTCGGCATTTGCCGGACTATGTTTATGATTATGGAGAAGTCTTGTAGTCTACTTTCTTTTTCCCCTACACAGTTCAATCAAAGCCTGGTGTTCACTGTCCAGCCAACCGCCATATTTTCTCATCACGGATTTCTGGGAAACCTCTGAGCAGAAATGACAGGATTGACGATGCAAGGACCGCACATAACACACTGTTTTGCACTGAAACAAATCCAGCATATCTTTAAAGTCTGGATAACGAAAACATGATCTGTCTTTCACACCCAAAGGCGAAACGCACAAACAAAGATAAAATGTCAATTCGCTTTTTAATATAAATATAGTTACGTCACTTTCATTATATTCTGACATTTATTATCCAAAACTAAAAATATGACTACGCTTTGTATATTCCGTGGTGTCTTCAGATGCAATTATAGAAACCATGCCTTGTACATTCAGTGGTGTTATCAGATCAAAACAATACAACATATGCCCGGTGCGTGCAGTAGTGTTACCAGATCCAAGGATGCACAACATGCCTTGTACATTCACTGGCGTTATGAAATCCCAAAATACAAACTACGCCCTGCACATGCAGCGGTGTTATCAGACCCAACGACTCAAACCATGCCGCGCATATTCAATGCTGTTGTCAAATCCGAAAATACCAATAATGATTTGTGTATCTAGAGGTGTTATCAGATGCAGCTTAATCAACCATTACTTGTGCATTCAGCTGTACTGTAAGACAATCATCCAAACCATGCCTTGTGCATTTCGTGGTTTTATCAGATCTAATAACACAAATCATGCCTTGTGAATCTAGTGCTATTATCAGATTCAGGAATACAAACCGTGTCTTTTGCATGAAGTGGTGTTATCAGAATCAGTTTAACAAACCACACATGTACATTCAATAGTGTTATCACATTCAAAAATACAAGCCATACTTTGCGCATTTTTGTGATGTTATCAGCTCCAGTAATGCAAACCATGCCTTGTACATTTAGTGGCATTATCAGATACAATAACACAAATCATGCCTTATACATTCGATGGCATTATCAGATACAATAATACAAACTGTGCCCAGTGAACTCGAACGAGTTATCTCGACCTGTCAAGCCGTTTAAAACAAGGCCGACACTAACATTTATACCAGGCTTTCAAAAAGATTTCGCGGAAAACAATCGGGAGAAGACAACGTCTGTCTTTCCATTGCAAACAAAGTTATCTTTTCTCAGTTTATGGGGTCAAATAAAGAGATCGGGACAGTGAAATACTTTATCTGAAGCACACGTCAGGATAATAATCGGGCTTTCAAACGTCCGCGTCACAGGCGCGCCGTTTCCCACCCACATTTTGGCATCTGTCTGACCGAGATGTTAGGCCGACTGATGGGGCCAAATTGCTTCCACCATACCCACCAGCGCGCCATCTGTCCCGCGAACACGTCAGAGTCACACTCGCTGAACGAGAGCTCTTACACAAATTACCTCCCTTGCAGATTTTCGAACCATCGTCCCTTGAAACAAACTTATCCGTCTGAACCAACCAACACACACACAAAAAATCTCCATTATACGTGAGAACTCTCTGAACCGAAATATTGGTGTTGTCTGACCGTTTTACATTTGTCACTGGTTTGAAGAAAAATATTCATGTGCACGTGCCTGTTAATCCGTGCCCCCCCGCTGCATTCCCGTGCTGCTATGGCCGCCCACGCCCTCCAAATTCCTCTCCCAACTCACACCTCCCTATCCTCCCTGCCCCCGTTCCAAATCCTGGATTAAGTCAGAAAGAACTAGTCGGACAGCGGCTCTCAGAGGAAATGCTAA
>JADBJO010003896.1:110000-145000 GCA_016801955.1 Conus betulinus | reverse complement strand
CAGGACATGATATTAGCAACGGATGGGAATGATTAAGCTAGAGTCATTCTCAAATTCTTTTCCCCGAAAACACACACACACACACACACGCACGCACGCACGCACGCACGCACGCACGCACGCACACACACACACACACACACACACACACACACACACACACACCCACTGAAGCCACACAGATCAAGTGCCGTCTGCCTTTCGTGCCAGAATAGATGATGAACATCTCGATTGCGCCTACGACATTTAACTTTGTAAAATCATTATACTGAGACAACTTGAACTGTTTCAAACTGATGGAATAAGGTAAATCATAGAAAAAAGCTGAGTTGATGGAAACCTGACCACAATGCCAAATAATCCAAGTTGCGTGGTTCGTGGGTGATCAAAGCTGGAATAGTTATTGTACCTAAACTACTTCATCAGAAAAGAATGTGCTGTAAAATATGACATGGCAGAAAGATACATTCATTGCCAGAGAGACACCAGCAAAATCATTATCATCATTAACAACAACAACAACAGCAGCGTCAGTAGTAACAACAGCAACAGCAACAACAACGGCAGTAACAACGGTCAAATCACTTCCATGCTGCTCTCAAGGACTACAGCCATGACGTCGACAGCAAGAACAGGACAAGTCCGTTAACTCACGCTGGCGACGTCGTCACTATGAAAAGGACACATCTGTGACATACGTCGTGACGTCAACACTGAGGACAAGTTTGTGACATGACATCAGTGACGTCGACACTAAGAAAGGGACACATCTGTGACATACGTCGTGACGTCAACACTAAAGACAAGTTTGTGACATGACATCAGTGATGTGGAGACTAAGAACAGGACCATTTTGTGACGTGACATCAGTGACGTCGACACTAAGAAAAGGACACATCTGTGGCATACGTCATGACGTCAACACTAAGGACAAGTTTGTGACATGACATCAGTGACGCCGAAATTAAGAACAGGACATGTCTGTGACATGACATCAGCGACGTCGAGACTAAGAACAGGACAACTTTGTGACATGACATCAGCGACGTTGAGACTAAGAACAGGACCACTTTGTGACATAACATCAGTGACGTCGAAACTAAGAACAGGACAACTTTGTGACATAACATCAGTGACGTCGAGACTAAGAACAGGACCACGACTTTGTGACATAACATCAGTGACGTCGAGACTAAGAACAGGACCACGACTTTGTGACATAACATCAGTGACGTCGAGACTAAGAACAGGACCACAACTTTGTGACATAACATCAGTGACGTCGAGACTAAGAACAGGACCACAACTTTGTGACATAACATCAGTGACGTCGACACTAAGAACAGGACCACGACTTTATGACATAACATCAGTGACGTCGAGACTAAGAACAGGGACCACGACTTTATGACATAACATCATCAGTAACGTCGAGACTAAGAACAGGACCACTTTGTGACATGACATCAGTGACGTCGACACTAAGAACAGGACCACGACTTTGTGACATAACATCAGTGACGTCGACACTAAGAACAGGACCACGACTTTGTGACATAACATCAGTGACGTCGAGACTAAGAACAGGACCACGACTTTGTGACATAACATCAGTGACGTCGAGACTAAGAACAGGACCACGACTTTGTGACATGACATCCGTGACGTCGAGACTAAGAACAAGACCACTTTGTGACATGACATCAGTGACGTCGAGTTTAAGAATAGGAAAAATCTGTGACAATACATCAGTGATGTTGACACTAAGAACAAGTCAAATCTGTGACATTTCATCGTGACATCGACTTCAAAAACGGGACGACACGTCTGTAGCATGACATCAGTGACGTCGATAAAAAAAAAAAAAAAAAAAAAAAAAAAAAAAAAAAAAAAAAAAGAGCAAGTCTGTGACATGACATGAAAATCCTTGACAGTTTTGTTGCAAAGGGAAAAGAAAGAAAGAAAGAAAGAGAAAGAAAGACCATGACATCAGAGTTGAACTTCTAAAGGCTGTGACGTGCTGACATCGTGACGTCAGCTCCAAAAAGAGGGGGCAGCCTGAGACACGGCATCAGTGATGTCGACACTACGAACAAAAGCGTGTCAAGGTCTGCGAGGACTAGGGCATTTTGTTGGCGCGAAGAGAGACTTTTTGTGCAGCACTATTTGAGGCCAGCTTCTAACAGAAAGGTATGTGTGTGCAAGTCCGTGGGAACTTGGATAATGTGTCTGTGTTTGGAACGTGCGTGATTATTATAAAACCATAGTTTACAGATATTTATGTAAATTATGTAACATTTAGTTGTTGATTAAGGAAAACTCTCTCCTGTTTCTCTGACAGGCAGTGTGTCGAAGTTGCGCTAGAGAAAGCCCGATATTGTTAAAGAGTATATGACATCAAAGTTAAACTTGCAAAGATTACGAAATCAAATTTTTACTTACAAGGACCATGACATCAAACTTTTTTTTTTAATTTGACATCACGGTTTACTATAAAGATTATGACATCAAAGTTTTGATGACAAAGTTGACATCAAAGTTTGCTTTCAAAAACACCATGACATCAAACTATATACTACAAAGATTACGACATCAAAGTTTACTTACAAAGACTATGACATCAAAGTTTTCTTACAAAAAAAAGACTACGATATTAAAGTTTACTTTAAAAGACCATAACATCAAAGTTTACTCACAAAGATTCGAGCAATGAACAGTGTCCATTTTCCCGGCAATATAACTTCGATCGCACATTACAGCACTGGTGGTGTATGAGCAAACTTCAAATCTTGAGGACAGAAGTCACTGATTTCGCCGCCATAAAAGACACAGAGTGAAGCGCACGTGGAACAGTCATGCACGAGCGAGGATTTCTGCGACGAAGGAAGATGTCATCGTCTTGGCGACAAAGGCAGCTGAGAGATGCAGCCAACGAGGCCAGAACAATGCGGGCACACGCTGGGCACAGTCCGCTCTGCACCTCATTCCGTCACCACCACTACTGGCCCACGTCCACTCCAAGACGGGTCACGTTCCCAAAATAGACCACCATCCACCACCGTTCGCTCTCGCCGAGCGGAACGCGCTGACCATGAGAAATAGCCCGGCCTCTAAACGGCAGGAAGTCGTGTAAATGTCTGGGAATGTAATCCGTGTTTCCTGCGTGAATCGTCTCTGGACTGCAGTGAAGATGACAGCAGAGTAGGATTTTTTTTTTCTTCTTTTTCTTCTTCTTCCTTTATCACTGTCCTCCTTGTTCTCTTCCCCCTAGCTACTGCCGTCACTCTTCCTGCGCGAGGGGTGGGGGTGGGGGTGGGGTGTCAGGACCAGCTCATTTGCATAACTGCAGGGCCGTTAATATTCCTACTCATTGAGGCGATCAGCGGAGGAGAGTGGGGCCGAGTGACAGGGTGGACAAATCAGTTCAGGAGGCCCATCACGGCGGGCCTTTGAAGTTCTCCAAACCCCGCCCCCCTACTCCCCTGCAGAGGCGCGTGCTGTCAGACTTAATCAGCCCCTGTGCCCACACGCCCGCACACTATGGACAGCCGGCGGGCTTCAGTTCAGTGGTTGGGATCTGTGTTTGGCCAGCTGATCACCATAATTAGGAGGCCGATTGGTTCTCACATCTCACCACGGGTCTGACTTCAACAATAGTTTAGTCAGAGTAAGCCAAAAGCTGCTTGTTTCTTGTGCTGGTAGTTGTTAAGTCCTTCAAACTGTGTGACCTGGCCACAAAACTGAGAAAGTAAATCAACTGACCGGGAAATGAGGAATGCATTAAAAACACTGGCCTCTCTCTCCCTCTCTCCCTCTCTCTCTCTCTCTCTCTCTCTCTCTCTCTCTCTCTCATCTTCCATGCTACTCCAGTGGCATTACTCCCCCACGCCCCTCACTTCCCATTCCCTGTCCACAGCCACACCCTGGCTTATTCCGTCGCAGCCGACAATCCATAGCGAGACCCAATAGGCAACCCACCTGAGGAGACACTGCACTGCTGTGGAGTCACTTCGTGGCGTCTGTCCTGATCCAGCAACGCAGGGTATGACCCACCTGCTAGCCCCACACTGACGACAGTAAGAGTTGGTCGCACAACAACGCCAGTAAGCGTGCCTGCCCCTGCGAAAGGCGCCACCACGTCCGAACGACGACAGTCCCCATCAACTCGCCGATACCGGTTCACACCAAGAACCCAGCAACGGCATAGAGGAGGAGAAGAAATGGAAGCTGAGGCCACCATGAGAACAGGGCGTGAATGCCACAGAATTGAAACCTTTCCTCGTGCTGATCGATAGAGGAACAAAAATTCTGACCAAGCTCATCGCGATTCGACCATGAGAAATAACGTGAACTGTCAACTTTGTGTCTCGTTAACAGGTCTCTGTATGAGTTTTCTCTCATTCCGGACTGTACTATATACACGTTTTTTGTTGTTGTTGTTGTTGTTTTTTTTTTCTCAATCACGTAAGCTTAGTTTTATGATGTAAGTCTACTATAGCAAACACAAAATTGTGTTTAGAGAATGATTCAGATGAGACTTGCTTCGGCGGAACACTAGTCCTTGGACAGAAAAGATGTGACGAGCACCTGACGGAAAGAGAGAAGGTGACAGTCTATGCAGGCAGGGCCAGCTGTTGTGGGAGGATCACAATGTCAAAGGACACGCCCTTGTCACACTGCTGGAGCACAACAAAAGGCGACACAAAGGACAGAGGTGACAGCGGAGCACTTCTCTGGGCGAGAAGCAGTGCCCATTAAACCTGTGAAGCAGCACTGAGTGACAGCACTCTTTAACCCGTGAAGCAGCGTACAGTGACAGCACTCTTAAACCCGTGAAGCAGCGTACAGTGACAGCACTCTTTAACCCGTGAAGCAGTACTGAGTGACAGCACTCATTAACCCGTGAAGCAGTACTGAGTGACAGCACTCATTAACCCGTGAAGCAGCGCACAGTGACAGCACTCATTAACCCGTGAAGCAATACTGAGTGACAGCACTCATTAACCCGTAAAGCAACACACAGTGACAGCACTCATTAACCCGTGAAGCAACACACAGTGACAGCACTCATTAACCCGTGAAGCAACACACGGTGACAGCACTCATTAACCCGTGAAGCAGCACACAGTGACAGCACTCATTAACCCGTGAAGCAACACACAGTGACAGCACTCATTAACCCGTTAGGCAGTGCGCAGTGACAGCACTCATTAACCCGTGAAACATCAGTGACAATTTCCACCTTTCTGGCAAACACCCGCGGCAATCTCCATCTTTCTGGCAAACACCCGCGGCAATCTCCACCTGTCTGGCAAACACCAGTGACAATCTCCATCTCTCTGGCAAACACCAGTCGCAATCTCCACCTTTCTAGCAAACACCAGTGACAATCTCCACCTTTCTAGCAAACGCCAGTGACAATCTCCACCTTTGTGTAAACACCAGTGACAATCTCCATCTTTCTGGCAAACACCAGTGACAATCTCCACCTTTGTGGTAAACACCAGTGACAATCTCCATCTTTCTGGCAAACACCAGTGACAATCTCCACCTTTGTGGTAAACACCAGTGACAATCTCCATCTTTCTGGCAAACACCAGTGACAATCTCCACCTTTCTAGCAAACACCAGTGACAATTCCATCTTTCTGGGCAAACACCAGTGACAATCTCCACCTTTCTAGCAAACACCAGTGACAATCTCCATCTTTCTGGCAAACACCAGTGACAATCTCCGCCTTCTGGCTAACACCAGTGACAATCTCCAACTTGTGTGGTAAACACCAGTGACAATCTCCGCCTTTCTGGCTAACACCAGTGACAATCTCCAATTTTGTGGTAAAACATCAGTGAAAATTAACCGCTATCTTTCAGTGGCAGTCAAAGTCCAGTCATAACTAATCCCAACCTTTTACTGACTGGTCAACATCAGTAACTATATGCCCATACCCTAATTGACTTGGAAAACATCAGCAAGAGTAAACCCCTATCTCTCACTGACCCGGCAAACATCAGTGATAATCAAAACCCACCTTTCACTAACTAGCAAACTCAAGTGATCAGTAACCTCCAATTTTCTCTAGCTGCAAACACCAGAGACGACGGTTCACCTTCGCCTTTCACTAACTAGCAAACACCCAGAGATCATTAACCCCAAATTTTCTCTGGCTGGAAACACCAGAGACGGTTAGCCTTCACCTTTCACTAACGAGCAAACACCAGAAAGGATTAAGCCCCCAAATTTCTCTGACTGGAAACACCAGAGACGGTTAACCTTCACCTTTCACTAACTAGCAAACTTCCAAAGGTCATTAACCCCCAATTTTCCCTGACTGGAAACACAGACAGTTAACCCCCACCTTTCACTAACTAGCAAACACACCAGAAATGATTAAGCTCCCACATTTCTCTGACTGCAAACACCAGAGACGGTTAACCCCCCCACCTTTCACTAACCAGCAAACACCAGCGATAATCAACCTCCCATTTTCTCTGACAAGCATACAACAGAGACAATGAATCCCCGCCTTTTACGGACTGGCAACACACAGTGATAATCAGCCCCCCAAACACCAGTGATGATTACACCCACTTTTCGCTGACAAAAGAAAACGATCTTTCACTGGCCGACCAACACCAGTTCCAAGCGCCTAATAAGACCACCCACTGCCTAATGGCTCAAACTCGCCATCTGTTGTCGTGCCATCATTCCATGCATCGCCATTGAGAGGGTCGATGCTACCTGTTTCCGCGTGCGATTTCCTGCTGAGACTGTCACTGGTTTGTAAGTGATTTTATTTGATTTTGTTTTTCCTTTTGGCATTGAGGGTTCTGTTTTTCTTGAATGCATGTTAAATCAATATTTTCACAGATCAAACAAGGAAACATTCATTTTCACGATTCAGTTTGAACTCTACATGCATCCATCATATAAACTATTGTTTTGTAACATGGTGCATGTAGCATGGTGCCACAAGGGTTTCGCACATTGTTGTGTAAGTGTAATATATAACATAGGCATCCAGAAGTGTACAAGTAAACGCATCCTCGGAGGCAGACCCATCATGTCCCGTCCGTTGGAAAGGTAATACTGATATGACTTGACACACAGCACCCCCAGGGGATTGCTAAACAGGTTTCGCATGAAAATGGTTTCTCAAAGCTTGCGTGTGCGCACGCACATGTGTCTGTGAGCGCGCGCGCGTGTGGGTGCATGTGTGTCTCTTGAGCGTGTGTGTGTGTGTGTGTGTGTGTGTGTGTGTGTGTGTGTGTGTGTGTGTGTGTGTGTGTGTGTGTGTGTTTGTATGTGCGTGCGTGCGTGCGTGTGCGTGTATGTGTGTGTGTGTGTTTGTATGCGCGCGCGCGTATATGTGTGTGTGTGCTGTGTGTGCGCGTGCGCGTGTGTGTACGAGTGTGTGTGTGTGTGTGTTTGTGTGTGTGTGTGTGTGTGTGTGTGTGGTGTCATTTTAGCATTTTAATAAATCAATCTAAAAACAAAATTACCCACAGAGAAAATGCCTGCGTGAATACTGACCGGCAGCAAGACTCTCTCTCTCTCTCTCTCTCTCTCTCTCTCTCTCTCTCTCTCTCTCTCTCTCTCTCTCTCTCTCTCTCTCTCGTCCTCCTCCTCTTCTTCCTTCCACTCCTCCCCCCTTCCAGTTCCAGTTTTTTTCTTTCTCCCTTATCACAAAGACCAAGCATGTATGATGGAACAAACAAACGGAACAAAAAACAATGATAACGTTATCGGTTTGTTTTTGATTTGCCTTACCTCACACGTTTACGAGAGAGAGAGAGAGAGAGAAGGGGGGGGGGGTGAGGGAGCGCGTGCGCGCGCGCGCGCACACAGAGAGAGAGAGAGAGAAAGAGAGAGAGAGAGAGAGAGAGAGAGAGAGAGAGAGAGTCTGACAGAGGACAGACAGACAGACAGACAGCCTGATAATCAAAGTGAGACGTCTGAAGGGTCAGAGCGAGAGAAAGGGCGGAGAATATACAGCAGGAAATGGGCAAATCTCCCAGCAATCCCAAGTCCCCCATTTGGTGGGGATCCGGTGACGGAGACAGGGCAAGCCAATCGATGTATCATTATATAAACGGGCCATGTCAAACGGGCCCGTCCATCCGCCATTGATTTCACGTCAACAAGAGTTACGATTCCTGCCTGCCACTGCCGACCCCCAGAGGGCGCTTCCGAGCTGCTTTTTTGGAATGGCTAACGCTTTTCGAATTCCGTGTTCTTGTGACGATCGTTTAACGGGAAGGAGACCTTCGGCATTTCGTGCTGGAGTGGTTATAAATACTTGTCCTTATCTCATCTTGCTTCTCAGTGTTGGCTTTTTACTTATGATGGCTGTTCGGATTTCAATCAAAAGAAACAAAGATTACACTTGGCCGGAGCACACACACATTTCTAGTCTTTATATCATGCTACAAGCATGTAGTCCGAGTGATTACAATGTTTCTACGATTTGACTGTTTATCAACTGATGTGAGCGGGGTAATGTTTTATTTAACTGTAGAAAGTAAAGAGTGATCTACGACTGTCAAAGTGGTATGGAAACCGGATCATTCATAAAAGGGGAAGATCCAAGAGAGGGTAAGGGTAATGTTGCTTATAGCCCAGCCGACCGCAAAGGGTTGTCGCCTCGTTCAAGGCAACTCATAAGTCATATGCATATTTAAAAGAAAAGAAAGAACTCTCTTGCTGTCCCGGACAGAGTTAGGCCGTGATGCTAGGTTGTAATTTTCTTGTTTGCCTGCTTGGAAGAAAGGGCGTATTTTCTATGGCCTGATCATTTGGTTCAACCCTCTCTCTCTCTCTCTCTCTCTCTCTCTCTCTCTCTCTCTCTCTTTGAACAGAAGATTATATAAATGGGTTGAGACAGAGGAAAAGTTTTGTGAAGAGTAGGCAGGTTTTCGTAGAAGGCTATTCCACTGTTGATCTTGTATACACATTGATGTCCATGAGAAGTAACTGTTTAAATGGCAAACGCAAAAGCAGATTTTATGTCGCTTTCATAGATTACCAGAAGGCCTTCAATACCATTGACAGAGATAAGCTCGGGACAGTTCTACAAAAGATAAATACCTCTATAAAGATGTTTTAACATGTGAAAAGAAATGTACAGCCCGGTACAGGCTTGTGTGAGGAGTGGGGCAGAGTTGTCTGTCTTTTTTGATTGCCCTGCCGGAGTGAAGCAGGGATGTTTATTATCCCCCCTGATTTTTTCCTTGCTTTAAACTGATTTTGCTGATGCTGTCACTAGAAATGGAAAGCATGGGTACCAATTTCTTCCACGTTTACGTGAAATGTTCTTATTGTTATTTGCAGTTGACATAGCTTTCATTTCCTCTACTCACTCTGGACTTCAAAATCAGATTAGAAACTTGCAGGAGGCTTCTGATTTATTTGGGTTTACAGTACATTAACCAAAAACAAAGATAATGATTTTCAGAAAAGGTGGGTGTCTAAGTAAACATGAAAAATGGTACTACAAAGGGCAGAAAATAGAAGTCATAAATAGTTATAAATATCTAGGATTTACTTTATCGACAAATTGTCTATAGACATTTCAATTACAGAGTTTGCAGGAAGAGCCAAAAGCAGTGATAGACATCATGAAAACTGTACAGCCTGGGTAATATGGATATGTCAGTTTTCTTTAAATTTATTTGATGCACATGTTAAACCATTGATATTATATTCATCAGAAATATGGGGCCTCACACCTTTTAAAGCAACAGAACGCATACATCTCTTTGCTTGTAAGAAGTTCTTGGGAATTGGCAAAAAGACGCCAAATACTCTTGTTTATGGTGAACTAGGCAGATACCGTCTTATATTGAAAGTACTTTATGGGCAGTGACATACTGTTCAAGATAAAAAAAAAAAAAAATGATGCCAAACCGAATACCGAAACAAGCATACGAAAAAGAACTGAAAGAAGTAAGTAAATCCCCCAACAGGGCTTTAGACATAAAACATTGTTTTGACTCCTACGGATTTTCAGAACTGTGTATAAATGGAGGTGTGGGAGATGAAAGGCATTCTTAACAGTGTTTAGACAGAGAATGGTAGACTGTTTCAAACAGATCTAGTTGCAAAGTGAGACGACTGCAGGCTGAAAGAAGACCTAAGAGGTTGAAACGCGTCGCGTTTTGTCTTGTGACTCGTTTGTCCACATTTTCTCTTGGTGGTTCGCTAACATTTATTTAAGATTTGTTTGAAACAGGATTGGCACAGTAAATTAAAAGGTAGCAATCGTTATACCGTCTACCGATCCTTTAAATCACTGCATCAACCTGAGAAATATTTATATGATATCACAATTACAAAATTCAGAAGGGCATTAGCAAAAGTCAGATTAGGTGTAAATGAGCTTCGAACACACAAAAGTATGCCGATACTAAACAATAACCACCTCCCCTTTTAGCAGTGAAGAAGAAACCGAAACACATTTTCTCCTAAAATATCCAAGTTACAAAAAAAAAAAAACCAAAAAAACAAGAAAAAAAACGAGAAAAATATATTCATAAACACTATAAAGTTAGCTTTCCTGTCCAGTTGAAGACACTATTGCAAAACGAAAATGCTGTCATAATGAGAGATGTTGCTATATTTGCACATTACGCTTTACGTTTTAGACAGGAACAGTTGAAATGAAACGTTATCAAGGAAAGTTTGTTACTTTTGTTATCGCCAAATGAGCATCCTCCTTTTTGAAAATGTTTCTATATAAATCATTGATTTTCAATAGCATAAACAATTTCTTGTTACGTCTCTCGTATGGATAGGCTGGAGGCGTCACATTAAAGTTAACGAGTTCACGAGTTGACAAGTTCTCTCTCTCTCTCTCTCTCTCTCTCTCTCTCTCTCTCTCGTTAGTTTGTGTGATTGTTTTTGGGTGGGTGTGGTACAGAGGGCCCTCGTCCACATAAACAGGTGTGCATGTTACTATTTTTGTTTTCACCTTCCACGTGCGTCGAAGCGTTGAACCCAGTCCATGTGAGTTTGTTTCTTTCACCAATCAGAGCTCTTCAACCTGTCTTCCCCCCTGTGGAATGTACCCGACCATCGGTCCGGGCCGTTCCCATTTCAAGGGTATAATGATTAGGGTAGTAAAACGAGGAGGGGAGGGGGGGTGGCGGGGCCACCTGTACGCAGGACGCAGAAGAAAGCGGCTTGCCGGGAGTTCATCGCTCCGTAGATCAAGAAGAAAAAATGTAAACCCGAACCGAAGGTGCAAGTAGACCCAGAGAAGTACTGTCTTCAACAGCCGAACCAACCAGCTGGGTGCAATCTTGCACCACCCTCGGAAGCCTGCGCTGTGTTCACACAAGGGTGCAGGCACGCACAGAGAATCCCATTAAGACGTCAAGGGACATGATTGCTCCCTAACAGATGCCATTGTGTCATGGCCACTGGACGTGACATGACAGAACCTCAACGGAAGCATTCGCATGGGTGTACTTGCCCATATTTTATAAATGCAGAGCTCATCGGAAAACAACAACAACAACAACTCCACCGTCAAGCAACTGTCCTTTACATGCCGCAGCCTCTCTCGTTCCTGTTCTGCTGACAGGTGAAGGCGGCACAAGTCCAGACCCGGCTAGGCTTTCGCAATGACGTCATATGTGCCCTCTGAAAAGGATCCCGGGTTACAGTCTTTCCTGCAGTCAACAGGGCTTTTTCTTTCCCTGCGGGCAGTGGATCTTTCCTGCAGTCAACAGGGCTTTTTCTTTCCCTGCGGTCAGTGGATCTTTCCTGCTGTCAACAGGGCTTTTTCTTTCCCTGCGGGCAGTGGATCTTTCCTCACCGTCACAGGGCCTTTCCCCAGGTCGGCCGAAAGGCTCTCCCGTACATCAACTCAGGACTTCTTTGTTCTGGGACACCTCGCGTTGGCCCCCTTTCATTATTCATTCCTCCCTCCCCCTTCGGGTTTAGTGGGAATTCGTGACAAGTCTTGAGCGTGCCTTTTCTGCCGTATCGGAATTTAACTCAGTTCCTCCGACATTAATGATGACATCATCAAGGTTTTTTTTTTTGTCTAGGACTGTGGCAGATTTCACTGGTTGCAGCCTTTTGCTATGACATGTTCAGTCCATAAAAGCGACCAAGCTATATGACGTTGACATCATCCACCAATGAGCTGCGAGGAAATCACTCATCGGGGAGATTTCTTTTGTCAGGAGAGCGATGTGCGCTATCCTCAAGGCTGTCCTTTGCGGTGACTATTGACGTCTGTGTTGATTTATTCAATGTTTCGGGTCTATGCTAGGACGAAGTGTTCTATTTGTAAACGGCTTGTAATCTGAAATTTTGGTATCATTTTCTCTACACTTTTTTTTTATCGTAACGATTGACGTCATGGCATCGCCTTGTTGATTTCTTTCTTTCTTTTGTTTTCTAATGGAGGAGGATCTAATATTGATTCACATATGTAAGCAAGCGAGACTGTATAATCATACTATTTCAGTTATGTGCATGCGCACGAGCATGTCGAGTGTCGTGTGTGTGTGTGTGTGTGTGTGTGTGTGTGCGGGCGGGCATGCGTGCGTGCGCGCGCGCGCGTGCGTGCGTGCGTGTGCGTGTGTGTGTGTGTGTGTGTGTGAAACTTTAACATTGAAATGTCTTTCAGCAAATGTAAGTGCTAGAAGACCACATTTTGCAGAATGATTAACAACAGTCAGACTTATCCAGCCATTCACTGCATGAAGATGTCAACGACTGGTAAAGTCCGTAAACTGGGGAATAACATCTTCAACGATAGTTTTCAATGCAACAAACTTGACATTTTCTTTCACATTCTGATCGCATATGCTTAATCTTTTATGCACGATGCAAATATACTTTAAAATAATAAGATAGTATGAAAAACAGGTCCTCTATTACGATTAATGCCAACGGAAGAGCCATATCATAAACAGATTTCTGACTGAATATAGAACAAACATGGAACAAATAAATGTATACTGTTAAACATAACAAAGTAAAACTATACAGGTCCATCACTCGTGGTGAATTAAAGCAAGTGTAACTGTACCACAGCCGAAAACTTGAACAATGCATCTTTAATCTTACGTTGTTGCCAACAGGAACCCTAGTGCCTGTCAGGGAAAAATCATCTATGTATGCATCAAATAAGGTAAATAAGGTGTGTTACGTAAAACAAACTACGTCAAATGCTAACTTTTTTTTTTTTTTACGCTACTCCATTCGAATTCCACAGCCCTTGACCCAAGCTATCAGTCAAGAGAAGAAGTGTAAGAGAAAACTTTTCCGTAGGGCAGGACACGTCTGCCATGAACCATCACTGCGTGGGACAGACCTCCACTCTCCCTCACCCCACCTTCCAAACCCCGCTCTTCAACCATCCCTTTCCTCTCACTACTAGAGAGAGAGAGAGAGAGAGAGAGAGAGAGAGAGAGAGAACTCGAACTGAGAATCCTCAGTACAGAATGTGGAAGGAAATAGCTACTGTTTCCTAACAGCCAGTATGCATGTACTGTAAAGGACAAATGTGTTAGTGTTTCTCAGTGTGTGTGTGTGTGTGTGTGTGTGTGTGTGTGTGTGTGTGTAGGGCTGGCAGGGTGGCTTCTGTATGTGTGTATGTGTGTGTGATGATTCTTGTGATGATGTTGCCGGTGTGTGTGTGTGCGCGCGCGCACACACACACACACACACACACACACACACACACACACACACACACACACACACACACAATCCGTCAAAAATTTAATGAATTTTATGGTGCTCAGGCGCCTTCGGTACCAACACATGCATTTTCTGAAAACAAGAGATCTCATTATTTTGGAGGGTAGGTAAGACAGATCAGAAAAAAAAGGATATGCCCATGTCTACCAAAATCCCTCGTCAAATCTCTGGCATATTATCCGACATCGGAGGCTGAAATCTTCAGACACAGCAGAGGCGATTGCTGTCACGATCGTTTTCAAGATGTGCTTCAGGTCGATGTCAGGGCCACAGGAGATCAGATGTCGCACTTAGAACACACGGAAATATCGTGAGCCATCAGCTTCAACAGTACTGTCACGTTTCTCGATCTGTTTTTTCGAGACCACGTTGTGCTCAACAGCACGTTCATGACACAAAATCGAGGTCGAACAGGCACACACAGACCTATTTCTTGTCACAAAAACGCTGTGAACATGAAAACTTCGGCCAGTGTCATGAACACTTGCCAAGACCAAGGAAGCAGAAGTGTGGAATCCCTGTCTGGTGACAATGCAGTCCATCAGGATCTTTGCTCCCGGAAAACAAAAGTCTTCACACCGACACGACGGGTCAAGTTCCTGCCAAACATGTGACACACAGAGTGAACATCAGCATGAGGACTGGATCACTGAAAACATCATGACTCTTGTAGGCATCAAGCTTTTTATTTCGACAGTCCGCCAGGATGATCTTCACACACATAACATCTCAAGTTTTTATTTCGATTCATCAAAGATCAGCATGGAGACGAGCCCTGCTATACAGCATTAACTTCAACCAAAAGGCCACCCCCGAAAGTTACTCAAAAACCTGAGGTATGAAGGGAATTTGAACTCACCGTCATTTACACAGAAACTGGACAGAAATAAAACTGTCCTCAACCAGTCAGATAGTGAAAATCGGGACTACTTGGGCTGGAGTCTTGAAGGAGAGGTGTAACATATTGCAACCCTGACCACCACAATGTGTTCTGATCAGCAAATCATAAGAATGCTAGAAGCGCGTTTTGGAACAAAAAAGCGGACAGAAACAGCCATAGCAAGATGTCAGCAAGCCCGTCAGAATCCAGGACAGCCTATCGATGACAGGGCTGTTTATGACTGATGCGCTCCTCACCAAACGTGGTTCATGTTCCTGGGAAGGATCAATTCAAAGCCGAGGCCTTTTTTCCAGCCCTAATTCTTTCATGCAGGGGAAGAAAAAGTGCAGTCCATGGCACAGAAAAACGTCTTTGGGAGCCATGGCCGACACTCTGCACCGAGAGATGGCCTAGTAACACGTCCGCCTCTCCCTCTCGGAAACAATACTGGACCAGCTGGCAGCAGCTCTCCGCTGTGGATGACCTCCTGCTCTACGATGTTCATCTCGTCATTTCACGGTCCACGCGAGAAGACATTCTGAACTATATGCGCGTTGCTCACCAGGGTACCAGAAAGGCATGCCCGGATCACAGAAATCAGTATGGTGGCCAAACGTCACGTCCAACATCATCATGAAAGTCTCCACCTGCCACGCATGCCATGCGCCACGGACAGACCAGAGCAGAAAAGGCACCTCCTACCCTCTACCTTCCCAGAGTGCCGCTTGTTGCGGGTTGGAGTGGACTTTTACAGAATTCAGCAAGGACACAAACCTTGTGTCATTATGGTAGACTATTTCCTAAGATGAGCAGAACTCCGTATTCTTAAGAGCCAATCAGTGCAGGAGTCGTAAACAAAATGAGAAAACAACTTCACTTGCCGCGGAATCCCTGATACTGTTGTGTCCATCAATGGGGCACAGTTCAGCATCTCTCTCTTCAGAGATTTCCTATTCAAAGACGACTTCAACCAGGTCACCGATTCCCCAAGGCATAGCCAAGTAAATGGCAGGACAGAAAAAGCAGTCAACACCTTGAAGATTTTCTTTTTTAAAGAAGAACAACGACCCGTGCCTCAGTCTCCATGCTCACCTCTACAACACGGAATTTCTTCCAGTGAGGTCCTGATGAGTAGACAGATACAATTCAGACTACCCGTACTCAAAAAATCGCTCATGCCAGGAACTCCAGATATACTAGCGCTACAATAGAAGGAACAGATGAAGCAGGCCTAGAGAAAGAGTTTGAACAAAGGGTAAGACATTTTCCTACTCTCAAAGTTGGTGAACGCATGTGGGCGAGCGACCTTGACAGAGTAGGAACTATTACCCAGCAAGAGTTCTATCCTTCCTTGTCACCACGTACTGCAACATCCATCGGAACTGTGCTGCCCTAGTCCACCTGCCATAGAAAGACGTAACCCAACATCTAGCTCACCGTCCCGTCCCCTGTCAGCACTGCCATGACCTTCAGCTTCAGCATAGCATGTTCCCGGCTGTCAATCAGTGATAAAACAAGGCAACTTCGTGGAAACAATTCTAGTTTACTGTTCCTTCTTCGCCATTGAATACCCTCGACGTTCTGGGGTGAGTGAAAACAACTGGTGCGGGACACTATTCTGAAAGATCTGACCCCAGCGTCCCCCCCCCCATTTTATTCACATTTTACGTTCACAGCTCTCGTATTTCACAGACACATTCACCCATAAACACAACTGTCAAAGCGCTAAGGGAAGACTTGAGAGGCAGAGGCAATATGACACAAATGAATACAGGCGCCTAAGGTCCATGACAACAGCGTTCATAGCAACGAACCCCGGTCAAATAAACGCTCGTTTACTAAAACTGTGCTTTTGTAGTATTTGATTCTTGGCAACCTTCTCTCTCTGCAATAGTATCCCCTTTAAAAGGTGGCCATTGTCCGAAAAAAAAAATTGCCCTTCTCTCTCTCTCTCTCTCTCTCTCTCTCTCTCTGTCTCTCTCTCTCTGTCTCTCTCTCTCTCTCTGTCTCTCTCTCTCTCTCTCTCTCTCTCTCTCTCTCTCTCTCTCTCTCTCTGGGGAGTCCATGAACTCAGCAAAGTGGGCCTAACACGATTGTGTCATTTCTTAATCAAAACAGACCAACAGTCGCTTTCAATCCTGAGAGTTGAAACCAAGAGTGGCTGAAGCATCATGTCTGGGGTTACTTCGCGCCAGTAATGATGAGTGACACATGCCATGAAGCTGACTGCCAGGCAACACTGGACGTTGAAAAGTGACATGCAGGCAGTGCGCAGTCCTTCAGGCAGCAAACAGACAAATAGCACCGTTTCTTTTTTTTTTTAACCTATCTTTGACAGATTCACGGCCATGTGGCCTTCCATGAACGACTACTTTATGGAATTTCACCAGCCGCTGCGGTTCAGAGCAGTAGCATGGCGGGACTGCGGGTTCTGAGGTCGTGAGTTCGAGTCCCATTAGAGTGTGTGTGTGTTTTTTTCTCTCCCGGGCCAGCTCATGAGTGTGTTATGGGCTGAAATGGGAAAACTAGAACCGCCCTTCCGATTGTCGTCCACATAACGGGCATGTCTATCAGAATGTTGCTTCAATTCCTGACCAACCTGCGAGTGTCTGTGTCTCTCAGGCTTTCCTGATGCCGGGATGCATTCTGGGAGGAAGGGTAGAGTACAGCCCTGCCTTACAGCCTCTGATCAATGGAAACCCATAACATCCTTTTCGTCATCCCCGTTCTAAATGATCATTACCAGCGAACAGTCTCCAATTCCGCCGCCCTTCATGCCCTGCTGTGGATTGGCCAGGTTCAAACCTGTGGTAACTTGTTGTCCAAGTCGTCGGCGTCGGATGGGTTATGAGGAGGACTCTCATCGAATGGACACAAAGCTGCCCTCCGAGGGACCAGGGAGACATCCACTCACACTAGCCCCGCAATGAATTAATCATTGTAGGTAAGGGGGTTAGGGGATGGTGTCCAGCGTGTGTTCGATCAGAACACGCTGAAGTGATTCAGCGAAGGTGCACCGTTTCCCCTGGAGGGCTGCCTCGCGGCAATGGGATATCTAGAGCTCCCCGGGAACAGCCGTGTTGCTGGGTGTGGCTGTGTACAGGAGAACTGAAATGTGCCACGTGAGAGTAGTGCCACTGCCGGGCAAGGGACAATCTCTCTCTCTCTCTCTCTCTCTCTCTCTCTCTCTCTCACACTCTCACACACACACACACACACACACACACACACACACACACACACACACACACACACACACACACACAGACACACACACACACGCACAGAGAGAGAGAGAGAGAGAGAGAGAGAGAGAGAGAGAGAGAGAGACAGAGAGAGAGAGACAGAGAGACAGAGAGACAGATATTAGGAGGAAAATTACGAAAATCAATCCGATAACTGATCATTGTTTAAGTAAACTCTAGAAAACAAATGTAAAGACGCTGTGCTTTGTTGAGATTCTCCAAAATCGTTACCATACATGGAAAAGTAGTCTCTGGCGATCTTCTATGCCTTCTGGCTTCTGGCAGACAGCTGAATAGAGAGATACTCCACCCATTCATCTCTCTTGTGAGATTCCTTCTCTCTCTCTCTCTCTCTCTCTCTCTCTCTCTCTCTCTCTCTCTCTCTCTCTCTCTCTCTCTCTCTCTCTCTCTCTCTCTCTCTCTTTTCCCATCACTCGCACTGATCAGGAAACTATCAGGAATTCTAGATCTTTTCAATTTCATCGGGGAGGTTACTCTGGAGAAAGCCGCTGACAAAGGCAATCCCGTAATGTCTTTCTTGTAAATGCACGCCCAGAGGCAACTTCCCTGTCTGAACGCCCAGAGGCAACTTCCCTGTCTGGCAGAGACATTTACTCGGAGTGCAAGGATTTACTTAATCACATGGTTTGTCTTCTAATATGGCTACGTGTAAGGCACTTTTAGGTAAAAATTCGGTAAGCCACCAAATTATGTGGTAGAATCCTGCTTCTCAGAATGACATACAAAGTTATAAATTACACCTGGGTATCCTACCATCATGTTGTCAGTCATGGTCCGAGTGTTGAGGCGCAAAGAGAGAGAGAGAGAGAGAGAGAGAGAGAGAGAGAGAGAGAGAGACAGACACAGACGAAATTCTGGCATATAATGAGAAAGGTGGGATGTGTGGGGTGGGAGGGGGGACGAGGGGACAGGCAAAACAGTTCATCCGTCAATAGTAGAAAGACTTTGGCAAAGATCAGGGGAGATAAGGGAGGTGGGAGCGGTGTAAATATTCAACACTTCTCGGAAAGCATAGAGAACTTATCTCATTCCGTCTTGAAAGCTGGGCCGTTGATTACATCTTCCGCTAGAATCGATTTTCGTCTCATGGGGTAGAGTCATCTGTCGGGTTCAGCCTGCTGGTGTCAGTTACATGTACGTGTAACGTCCACACCACCCACAGTGATACGGCAGACGGAGATATATACCAACGGAATCGACTTTCGTCTCCTAGGGAAGAGTCATCAGTCAGGTTAAGTCTGGTTGTGCAAGTTACGTTTAAGTTCAACGTCCAAAGCCACCAGCAGTGACACGGCAGGCGGAGATAATCATTCCAAGAAAGTCGAGAAAGGGGGTCTGTTTTACACTACACTACACAACTCAACCAAAACAGCATGTTAAGATGGGCAGCTAAAAGAGCAATATTTATGTAAGGTGACAATAATGATTCGAACTCGGTGTGTTGGTTCGCCTGTGGTACTTAACGGAGGCATATTATGCATAATGCTATAGCATTCTCACCACTACGGGGAGAACAATGAATCCAACAGCCTCCCATACAGGACAAAACCGAAAAATGGGACGAAAAAAAAAAAAAAACATAAAGAAGTATTTGGGCAAAACGAAAAAAAGAAAGGTTAAGAATGATCGGCCTAAACGAATGTCTTGAAGCCTATGCCTGACGATCCAAAGTGGATGCAAGGCAGGTTTTAAAAAGTGCAAACAATCACAGTGGCTCCTCTTCTGTTTAATAACGCAAACATTATCGCGGCTAAGAATGGTATAAATAAGCCCGCTTGGATCAATATACCATTAGCTGACTAAACTGCCGCGTGGAACAAATTAAGTTGTGGGGGGGAAACAAGTGCGGACAACCCATTTCTCCTTCCTTCATTAGGAAAATGTCAGCAGAACAGCAATGGGCCAGGCTGCGGGATGCTTACAGTAGTTGCTTGACGGTGGCGTTTTTTTCGCCGGTGGGCTCTGCAGTCATGAAACATAGGCTGATACACCCATGGGAACGCTCCCGTGGAGGTTCTGTCGTGTGACTTCCGGTGGCCATTACACAATGGCGTCTGCCAGGGAGCAATTATGTCCCTTCACGTGTTAATGGAATGCCCTGTGCGTGCCTGCAACCTATGTGAACACAGCGCAGGCTTCCAAGGGTGGTGCAGGATTGCTTCCAGCTGGTTTGCTCGGCAGTTGAGGACAGTACTTTCTCGGGGTCCTGCCTGCACCTTCAGGTGTATCCTTTTTTACATCGCAAGGATTAGGAGGAAAAGAGGGTGGGGACGTATGGAGAGGGGGTAGGTGGAGTGAGGGAGAAGAGAGCGTTAACACATAGATCTTTAATCCTCTGATAATAAATTGGATCCACTGAATTCTGTGTCAAGAGCAGAGCCTTTTCATACGCGTGTCAAGGGTCGACTTTAGTCTTGTGACTGAGACTCATCGGTAGTACTCGGCCTGTTTGTGTTGGTCCATCCATGTTCATCAAAAAAAACCCATCTATATATAACTTACATGTAAGCACAACACAGCAAGCTGTTTTCGTTAGATTCGAAACTTTCGGCTTTATTTTTACAATCAGTATGTGTTGAAACCCTTGTGTTGAGGATGTTCTTTATTGCTTGCTCCAACATTATGCATGAGAGCACGTGTCAATGTACAGACAACAGACAATTTCCGTTCTTTCGTGTGTCCCTAGAGGTGGAATTTAACATTTCTCCTCTTCAGATGACTTGAATTCAGTACACTCCATAAGATGGGTATGACACGATACGCACCTGTCTTCCCCGTACGTGGCAGATTCTGAATGGTCATCAACGACATGTAGCTACATGAAGTAGTCATAAGCATAGTCATCATCGAGGAGCAGCAGTTCCTTTCTGCCTCTGAAGCAGGTTGAGGGATTCCTCCTTCTTCACCCTGCTGGCGTTGGTGATAGGATTTGATGTAGCTCCCGAGTCCGAGGCCTCAATGGAAGGGTTGGTATGATTGTGTGCCACCATCAGTGATGGGCGAGATTCACACGGTTGTTTCGGTTTTTGTGGCAGTTTCTCTTTTCGGGAAACCTCAGTGACTTCTTCTGCAGCTGTTTGAAACAAACGTTCTGGTTGCAGTCACGTGCCCAGAAATGCTTGGCCTTTTTCTTCAAACACGGCATCATCTGAGCACAGTCTTCTGAATCTGAGGTATCGACTGCACAAATACCCATGTGAACACATCCAGAATGGCACGACTGAGCACTCAGATAATAACAGACGTCAGAGCGATCTGTGTATAGATTTGATCAAAAAGGAACCCATCTCTCGGGAAATGGCTACATCTAGAAAAGGGACACTATAAAGTGATAACTGAAGCATAACTTTGATCGCTGTTGGAACAGGTTCATTTATAAACTGCTCCAACTTATCATCTGATTTTACCCAGAGAAAAAAGAAGTCGTCTATGAAGGTTCCAACTCGTCAACAGAGACACGAACAGGACTTGAGGTCAGCATTTATTGTTCGAGTGTTCGAGTGGCCCATAAACAAATCAGCCACCGCCGCTGCTAATAAAGTATTCATCGGTTTTCAAAAGACTTGGTGGTAAATGTAATCAAAGTAACACGTTACTTCCAAACATATGTCTGCCATGTCCACAACTTGCTGTCCAAGAAGTGGCTAAATGCCGATTGGAGATAGTCATGGCGACATCGGTGTAGAGGCTTATAATATCAGTAGTCCCCAATCTGACTGACTGAATGGACTATTATGCTAGGTTCCACCGATGTAGGATTGGGAGAATGTGTGTGGAATCCTGGAAACAACATGGGAAAGTTTTGACATGGGAAAGGTGACAGACAGATAGACAGACTGCTAGCTTGGAGATCTTTTCAGCTGGTCCCATTATTTTTAAAGCCAGCAGGTTTTTCCCGATGGGTTGACTGGAAGTGTACACCTGCCCCCGCCCCGCCCCCCCCCCCCCCCACCCCCCCTTCTCTCTCTCTCTCTCTCTCTCTCTCTCTCTCTCTCTCTGAAAAAAGATATATGTATGTATGCTTGTGTATATGTATGTATGTATGCATGTATGTATGTATGTGTGTATATGTATGTATGTATGTATGTATTTATGTATGTGTGTATGCATGCATATGCATGCGTGTGTGTGTGTGTGTGTGTGTGTGTGTGTGTGTGTGTGTGTGTGTGTGTGTGTGTGTGCGCGTTTGTGCGTACGTGTTTGCGTGCGCGCGTGTGTGTGTATGTGTGTGTGTATGCGCGCGCACGCAGTTTCAGAAGAGCAGCGTCAATGAAAAAAAAAAAAACGTTGAGCCATCTAAAGGGACTTATCCACTTCCGATGGATGCGATTATCAGCGACAGCGTGCATGCTTTTTTTTCTGTGAGGCTATTTTGTTGAAACGCATGCAAACAAATAAGACATGTGTAAAGTAGCAGCCAAAGGGAGCAGAAGCCGAAAAGACAACAACAGCAGCTGAGCAATGTAATATATACACGAAGAGCAGAAGATCCCTGGTTACATCTGATTCCTCTCTCTTTCCATCTCATTCCTTCATTCACCCTGCCCCTAACCTAACCGCTCTTCCACCCACTCTTCGCTCCCCACCTCCATCTTCACACACGTTTCCCCCCCCCCCCTGTCCAGCGGACACCTAACGGCTCAATTCCCTGTTACACTTCCTTCGCCAAACATGCCGACGTTATGAGAGAGACCAGATGCAAAAAAAAAAAAAAAAAGAAAAGAAAAAAAAAAAAGAAAAAAGGTCAGCGCACTTGATGAGAAAATTAGAGGTCGGATAAAATAACATTCCTGTCTCCTTCCTCATCTCTGTCTCTCTCGCTCTGTTGCTTCCTTTCGCTCCTCCTGCTCCTTAACGGCAGACTTGGCCAATGCTGGACTCCATTCCCATGGATGGAGCGTTTATCTTCACCCTCCTCCTCCTCCTCCTCCTCCTCCGAACGGGCAATACCCCGGTGTTTCGATTCCAACTCCCATGATTCTGTGGAATTTCCGGCTTCCATGTTGGCGGTGTTGTGAGTTAAACATGGAGGTCCCCTGGAGTTTCAAAAGAGCGGAGAACGGTTCGCTGTCCGCGTCCTGCTTTCAGGTGGTCCCTTTAACGGAGCCATTTTCTTCCACAGTCGTCTTTAGCCACCTTACTCTTTGTCTTTTCTAGAGATCACTTATGGTGAAGATTTGAATGTCACGTTGCTGCCCATTGTGGCTTCCAAAATCAGATAAGACGTGTTTCATGAACCACAGAATTATTCTACTTTCATCACCGCCCATCGACGCAACAATATTATCGCGGTCTTCAAACTATTACGTCCATTCCAGAAATTCTTCTAGAGATCACTTATGGTGAAGATTTGAATGTCACGTTGCTGCCATTGTGGCTTCCAAATCAGATAAGACGTGTTTCATGAACCACAGAATTATTCTACTTTCATCACCGCCCATCGACGCAAACAATATTATCGCGGTCTTCAAACTATTTCTTACGTTTTTGTTTTAGCGGCCTGCACCGATTCCTAGGCTTATAATTTTATGCACTGATAGATAATAAACCTACGAACACTGTCTTGTTTCGGGAATCAGACAAATTATGAACAAAAACAGGATAATGGTTCCAAACTGAAGCATTTCTATTAACACATATGGGATGTTCTGCCGTCTTCTTTTATTCTCACCATCTATCAGCTCCATATTAGAATCCCAGAAGTTGGCTCAAAAGAAGGGCGACACGGGAAAGGAAAGTGACAATTTTGAACGTGAAAAACGGACATTCCGTGAAGCAAAAATTTCTTTCAAATCAGTTTGAATCCATCACAAGGTACGCACAGTGTATGATGCCACCAAGACAGTTAACTGACAATCATTTTCTTCCCTGGAGAACTCTCCAGGCTAGCTATCTCTGGTGGCCAGCTGTAGTGAGAAACTCCACCAGCCTACATCGGTGGAGCTCCACCTGGCATGAAGTAGCGAAATTCCACCCTTAAAAGTCCTTGGACACGACAGTCGTGAGAATCTTCTCAAAACAAAAATATGTGACAAGAAATACTCCGTTGATACGATAGATATTTAAAGGAGCGAATTATGTGTTATGGGACTGATGTAGTGCCTCTTTCCGAAAGGGGACGGGGAAGGGGAAGTGTACGCTGGCTCCGCGACTATGCAGTGACCTTCCTCGTTGGGGTGTTAGTAGTTCGAGTCTTGCGCGTGTTGGATTAGAACAGACAGACCTCACTGAGCACCGCTTGTGTGGCTCTTCAGCAGTGTAATGTCTCATCTGGCATGCTGCCTCCCGGCGAAATCATACTGATCACTCCTTATGGACTGCTGGCGCTGAGATTGCGACAGCAGTTAGTGGGTGTAGTTGTGTATAAGGCAGTCCGCAAAGAGTGGATTGGAAACAGTGCCATGGAGAAGACATGGAGGACGAGGCAGCAAAAACAGTGCAGCGGAAATGAACACACGACATTACACAAATGGAGCTTGACCACGTTTGAATCAATACTTCTAGTGAGTTAGAGATGGGTCAAGAATGGGGACACACCAGAAAGTAGTTTTGATTACGTTGGATTCAATACTGTTAGTGTGTCAGAGACTGGTAAAGAAAGGGGAAACAACAGAACAGAGGCCGGACTGTCTCTGAATCTATACTGTTAGCGAGTCAGAGATAGGTCAAGAAAGGGGACACGACAGAAATAAGGATGTACTACCTTTGAATCTGAACCGCTAGTGAGTTAGAGAGGGGTCGGAAAGGGGACACTACAAAAATGAGGCTGGAGTACCTTTGCATCTGTACTGTTACTGAGTCCTAGATGAGTCAGGAAAGAGGGCACGCCAGCAATGAAGTTGGGCTGCTTATGAAACTGTCCTGCTAGTGTGTTAGAGATGAGTAAAGAAAAAAAGAATGGAATGGTATGAAACCCGTTTAGATAGTAAGACGTCTACACCGATATGAATTATTGGAATGTGAGCCACATGATAAAGAAAGGATGGGGTAGCTTCATTCACCTGTAAACACACTGAGAGAGAGAGAGAGAGAGAGAGAGAGAGAGAGAGAGAGAGAGAGAGAGAGAGAGAGAGAGAGAACGAAGAATTTCGGGGGGGGGGGGGGGGGGGGCATGACAGCCAATCTTTCCAAGTTAATGGCCATCAGAAGCTGACCATGATGTAATACTAATGAGATAACACTAAGAGAAAAACTCACAGTAAAGACCCAACATTTTAACCGTGACGCGGAACTAGACGAGTAGGCCTATCAGTAGTCATTACCAAGGATCATACCACAGCTAAGTAACGGAAACCTTTACCAACAATCATACTATAGGCAAAAAAAAAGGGGGGGGGGGGGGGAGGGGAGTACAAAAATAGCGACATAAGAAATAAAAGGAAACCATTTCAAACGATCATGATCTTATAGGGAGGGGAAGGAACCTTTTGCAACGGATCATACCACAGCTAACAAACGTCAAACCTTCACAAACGATAATTCATACCAAGGGCAAAGGAAAATGATGATGCAGAATAAGAAGAAGGACAGAAAGTAACAAAGAAAAAGAAGAATACCAAGGACAAAGAAAAAGGATGTAGTAGAAGAAGAAGGACAGAAAGTAACTAACAAAAAGAAATACCAAGGGCAAAGAAAAATTATGGTATTGAATAAGAAGAAGAAAAAAGAAAGTAAGAAAGAAAAAAAAGAAAAAGAAAGAAACTGGAAACCATTACAGATTATCATCATACCATAACCAACCCCCCCCCCCTCCCCCCCCCCCCCCCCCCCCCCCCGCAAAACAAACAAACAAATAAGATCGTGGATTTGAAGCGATTAGGCCAAGACAGCAAAACACACGCCGTTATAATTCGAGGCGATTTGTTCTGTATCCCTGTCCTGTTCCCAGTGTGTGTGCCCATAAAGATTTTCTCTCTATATATAGCCATTTTTTTTTTTTTTATCTACTTCAGGATATCCCGCATCAGACTTCTATAGTAGCTTTAAGATACATAGGTTGTTTCTCTTTCAAGCAAAAAACCAACATTCAAGCTGTTGATGATAAAGATGAACGATTTTCAGCTGAAAGGTATCCCATTCAAATGTATATCAATCGGACGAACACGTGACGGGTGTCCTGATACACTTCTGTTTAGTGGTATCAAATTCATGAAATAAGTTTTTACACTATTTTTTTCATACCTCGTTCCCTGTTCTCTCCCCTTTCCCATCCAGTCGTTATAATTGTTATACACGGTACATATATCTCCCACAGGTCCGAATCATTCTGGCATACATGTGTGCAGAAAGCAGCTTATTGCTCGTCGCATCCCCATCCCCAACTTTGTCCCCCTGATCGTCAGTTAAAAAAACTTACAACGAAACTCTACGGGCCAGAATCAACGCATAAATAGATAAATAACAGTACGCACGCGCGTGCACACACATTTACAGACAGTTGTGTGCTGATAACGCCTTTTGAAATCCGCAGCTTGAGCTCCATTTCTACTTCGCATCACTTCACATACACACCCTCTCTCTCTTCACATCCCCCCCCCCCCCCCCCCACTCGAACCCACCTGCCCCCCCCCCCCCTCTCCCAGTGCTCCAACAAGCTAGCTGAGGAACCACAGCCCAGAGTTCCCGCCACACCGAAGGAACTGCCTGTAGTCAGTGTTCGTTAGGTAAGCGTCAGACTGGATCCGCGGCTGGCAAGCGACCCCACCATGAAAGATCTGCCCCCGGCGAATTTGTCTGCGGCGGGTCCAAACTGATTAGTGTTATTGACATGTTTGCGATAGCCGCTCGCTGAATGACGCGGTCGTTAGCTTTAGAAATAAACGGGCAAATAACTCTGGGTGGCTGCCATAATGGGGGCTGATCGATAGGCGGGTGGCAGCCATGTGGCTCGGAGTCCAGGACACAACACGGGGCATTCAAGGGTTAACGGGGAAGGACTTTGCTGTGACAATTAGCACCTGTCTGAATGACTCCACTTCCTTCCTTAACGGTTCTGACCTTTCGACCCAAGTTCAGTGGAAATGACCGATGTTATGCAGATGACGCATCTGTATCATGGAAAAAAAACGGGATGACTTCACCGTATTACCGTGTGTGTGTGTGTGTGTGTGTGTGTGTGTGTGTGTGTGTGTGTGTGAGTGCATACATACGTGTCTACGAACCTGCGCGCGCACGCGCGCGCGTGTGTGTGTATGTGTATGTGTGTATGTGTGTGTGTGTGTGTGTGTGTGTGTGTGTGTGTGTGTGTGTGTGTGTGTGTGTGTGTGTGTGTGTGTGTGTGCGAGCGCGCGCGCGCGCGTGTGTGTATGTGCATGTTAAATGTACTAAATATACAGTACATGGACACACACACACACACACACACACACACACACACACACACACACGCACGCACGCACGCACGCACACACACACACACACACACACACACACACACACACACACACACACACACACACACACACCGTTATGGCCAGCTGTCATCCTGTTTAGCACCGCGTTACGGTTAGAAGTCTGCATAATCACTGTCAATCTTTTTTTTTTTTTTTTCGGTACTATAGCATTAGTATTGTATCACGGTCAACCTCCGCTGGTCATGACAGTTAAAGCTCTTGGTGCATTTCTCTTTGGTTTCGCAGTTTGCTGCAGATGAAACAATACAGTCAGCCTTGCTGTGATATCTTAAAGGCTGTAGGAGAGACGATACAACCAGCCTTTCTGTATATACTGAGAGACTTATGGGGAGATTGATTTTTCTGTTTTCGTGTCTGTTTACAAGAACACGTTGCACACGGCAGTCGCTGAAACACAAATTATTTCAACGAAACTCGTCATAAATCGCTTCGAGTGTAATATTATAAAGCTAAAAAAAAAGTTATCTGTTGGTCTTTTGAGGCAGTCGACAACAATAACCATAACCATACTGTCAACTGATTCTTCAATTCACTTCTCCAGAAAGTAAACACGAGCCAACAGTCAAAACGTAAAACTGGGTCATTTTGAGCCAGACTGAGCACGTTTTTGCCGTCTTCTTCTGTTGAGACAGTTTTTTCACCAAAACAAAACAACGAAACAAAACAAAGAAAAACAAACAATACAGGGACAGTTTGCATCAACCGGGTACCCAGGTGTGTTTTTTTTTTCCAGTCAGAATCTTGTGACCCCATCGGGTCGTTTCTCTCTCCAGTCTGAAAGAGACCAAAATAGCCTTCTTTGTCTGCAATTTGTCTTTGTAGTGATGGGTTAATCTGTTGTCGCTTGTTTTTTTTTTTTTTGCCCTGAGAAAGGATTGTGCCAATGGCTTTTCTATTTTTTTCCTTTATGCCATATGTCCCAAACACCAAGAAGGCGGGTGGACACACCCTGATATGGCGGACTTGTTTTACACACCGATGGCAAATCACCATGTTCTCGTGACAGGCCATATTTTCGCCACTCTCTCGTTTTATGGTTATAACGTTTGCACGTGCTTGCGTGACTTGAAGAGGCAAAGTGCACGTGCTCCATGTTTATAAATCAGGAAAAACGAGCGCGTTATACACCTGTCAGTAATAATACTCCAAGCAACGGTGCGGTAGAGTTCTTAACAGTTAGAGCAAATGCCAGAAGTGCAGACTACGGCGATTTCATACACATCACAGCTGGTTGAAGTCATACTATTGCATCACGGAAAAAAGACCTTTTTGACCACTATACTCATGCATGACTTAAACATTCATAATGTTACTGCTGCTTTTTCTATATAAATACCCCTTCCCCTACAGGTGTACATATAAGTTTTCACACAGCTTCAGCATTAATGTTCGAATACCGTTTTCTCCACTTGTGAACACACATCCGGCGTTTCCAGATTCATAACTTTCATATTGATAATGGTGTTGTTTTAGTTGTTTCATACATACCTGTGCACATCTGTTTTCCCACACTGAAATCTGATGTTAATAAGGATGCACTGGTCTGCTAGAGCATGACTGTCCTTTTGCCTGGCCGTGTGCACACGTCTCGTTTCTCGTGTTTGTTGCTTTTAAACTACAGTTTGCCGAGAACCACTCTTCTCTTCGTGTGGCTTTATTAAAAGCCCAGCAAGTGGACGACAGCTTCTAGAGTATTGGTGAAAGAGAAAAGAAACACTGAAGGAGAAGAAAAGTTTATTGGACGAGAAAAAACAGTTTATTGGGTGAGAAAGAACGAAAACGTCTATTGAAAGAGATCGCAAAGAAAAAAATGTCTGAAAGGAGAGAAAAGAAGAAAAGTATGTGATAGAGGGATTTTTTAATGTATCGAATGAGATGGGCAGAAAAGCGCATTGGAGGACGCAGAAAAGAAAAGTGTAGAAATGTCTGTTAGAAAAGATCGCAAAGAAACATGTGTCAAAAAGACAAACGAAGGAAAAGTGTAATAGAGAAATCAAAATACTGAAAGAGACTGGAAAAAAAGAAATGAAGATTGGAGATCGACAAGAAAAGCGCGTTAAAGGAGGCAGGCGGAAATTGTACTGGTGCCTATAATGCCCATCATATAGTACTGCATGTAGGAACACTGAGCAGCATCCACCCATGTGAAAACAAAGTTGCTGGTCAGTGCTGAATGAAGACGTACACCACTGTCTATTCTACAAACAAACAGCAAGCCGACCAGCCAACCACTAATTTAGTCTGTGAGTCAGCCTGACAACCAAACAAGTCACAAACCAGCCACAAGTCATCTCTGAAGCCAACCAACCATCCAGCAAGCCAGCTATTTTAACAATACAAACACCAAGCTCCTTCCCCACCCCACTCCCCCCCAGCCCACCCCGTGTCCCCTACCCCCCTCTCCCCCCCCCCCCCCTCCTCCCCCCCCCCCCCCCCCCCCACGCGCGTTCCCCACCCTGCGCCCCTTACATCTACTCACCAGGTCATTCAGGTTGCAGCGGTGACGTAGATCAGTGATCTGGTTGTGGAAGCGCTTGGCTTGCTGCTTGACCTTTCGCTGCAGTGACGTCACCTTGGCCAGCAGCACGCGCTCCCGCTTCTGGAAGGCCCGGTCCTTGTGCTGCAGCTCCTTCTCCAGGTCCGCCACCTGCTGCTCCTGAAAGCCAGGACAGTGCTCTGGAGAGGGTAGGACTGAAGCGGGTGGTGGATACAGGTAACGGGGATACAGATAACGGGTGGTGGATACAGATAACGGGTGGTGGATACAGATCACTACCATTTCAACAGCACAGAGCGAAGCAAACAGCATCTGAAAAAAGGTTTTTTTAAGCCCCCCATGATCTTTCAAGGAGATCCACTATTGTACTCCAGTGGTTTCCATTCCACTCTGGAATCACCGGAATGAGAAGGCTGACGCTCTGTCCAAGGCAGGCAGCAATATGGGAGCAGTTCAGCCACCCAGTAAGTCACAGAGGCCAAAATGATCATCCACAACCAATCCCCAAACCAGTGGAAGAGAACGCTGGGTGCAGACGTTGGTACTGGCCCAAATCCATCAGCTCCAGAGATACCAGAAAACAATCCTCTTCAGATTTTAAAGCGTTATAATGACTCCATCCAACAACGTGGACAAACGAATCACAAGAAAAAACACGACCCGTTTCGATCTCTTAGGTCTTCTTCAGGCATGACAAACAAGAAATGAAAACGAAATTGAAGAACGAGCGATCACTTACTTTGTCGAATTCGGCGCGAAAAGGAGACATGAAGGAGAGCAAAGAAGTCCAAACGCGTCGTATTTAATTTTGTGATTCGTTTGTCCACGTTGTTCGGTGGAGTCATTATAATTACTTTTAAAATTTGTTTAGATCTCCGCCCGCAGTCGCCTCACTAGCAATCCTCTTCAGATTAAGAACTGGCCACTGCCGACTGTTCAGCGACCTCGGCCGAGTTAAGATGACCAACACAGACGAATGTCCGTGTGGCACTGGATCTCAGATCCTAAAACCCATCCTCCGATACCGTCCTGTCCATGACGTTCTAAGGGACGAACCTGGCCAGAAGGATGCAGAGCTGCAGATGCAGCTCTGGGGCTGCAGCTGTGGGGCTCAAGACCTCGAGAAGACTGTGGGATTCATCGTGGATGCAGCTGTGGGGCTGCCGTCAAGACCTCGAGAAGACTGTGGAATTCATCGTGGATGCAGCTTTGGGGCAGCCGTCAAGACCTCGAGAAGACAGTGTGTTTCATCATGGGGCAGGGGACAGGAGATCTAATGGCGAGGGGACAGGACCAACCAATAAAATCGACAGCAGAAGAAGAGGAAGAAGAAGAGAGCACGTCTGTGGGTGGATGTCAAGACCTTCATGAGCAGGTGGATCACGCTCTAGTGTGTGTTGAGCCAGCGTGTGGCACATCCAATCAAAAAAAAAACACACTACAACGACTTGAATGTGTAACAGTAACAGTTACGATCATCAGAGCAGAATCATCATCATCATCATCATCATCATCATCATCATCATCATCACCACCACCACCACCACCAGCAACAGCATCGTCGTCATTTGTGGCTGTAGTTGCAGTGTTATCAGTTAACCTTAACGCAAAAACTTAAAGAAAACTCACTTTACAGTACTCACAAAGCCACCTTTGGTTGCCATTCTTTTGTAAATGCTCACACTCCCGCACGCACGTGCGTGCGTGCGTGCGTGCCTGTGTGTGTGTGTGTGTGTGTGTGTGTGTGTGTGTGTGTGTGTGTGTGTGTGTGCTTGATATCAATAATGAATTGGGTAACCGTGGTATCGTGGTTTGGATCTCTGTGGTGTCAACAGTAATGTGGATCACTATGGTGTTAACAGTGGTTTAAATCACTGTGCTGTTAACAGTGGTTTGGATCACTGTAGTGTTAACAGTGGTTTGGATCACTGTGCTGTTAACGGTGATTTGGATCACTTTGATATTAACAGTGGTTTGGATCACTGTGATATTAACAGTGGTTTGGATCAGTATGGTATCTACAGTGGTTTGGATCAGTATCGTATCTTCAATGTTGGATCAGTATGGTATTGACACTGGTTTGGATCAGTATGGTATCTACAATGGTTTGGATCAGTATGGTATCTACAATGGTTTGGATCAGTATGGTATCAATGGTGTTTTGGGATCACTGGGAAGAGATGGCTTTGACTGCATTATCCCAGATTATCAGTTACGCATAGTCTCACTCACATGTTTAAAGTCAAAGAGCTAAAGAACGAAGAAAGTGAAACAACAAAATAATGCAGACAACGAAAAAAGCTTCGACATCAACTTGACGAGATCTTTTGACTGACACGATTCTCCACAGGTATTTCCCGCAGCAGTCGCCACGCCCTCAGCGTCTTGGATCTGACCGCAGGAACACCGACAGATGAGAGGACGCTGGACTCACCTGCTCATTGAGGAGCTGCCGGAGGGCCGGCACGCACTGGTGGGTGTTGCGGGTCTTGTGCACCAGCACCAGTCCACAGCCGTCCTGGCAGATGGCCACGGGCCGGTACTCGCACACCACGCCTTCGTGCTCGGCCAGCTGCCGGTGGGACACGGTGGCCTGGCAGTTGGGGTGACCGCAGGTCACCGGGCGGTAGGAGCAGTCCTGGGTGTGGGCCACCAGGTCCGTCAGCCGCACTATGGCCTGGCAGCCCCGGGAGCGGTACTCGCAGCGCACCTGCGGGACGTGGGGTACGCCAGACGTTAGGACAAGACGCAGCTCGTAGCAATGTTAGAGGGGACGCACGGCACAAGAAGAGAGAGAGAGAGAGAGAGAGAGAGAGAGAGAGAGATAGAGAGAGAGAGAGAGAGAGGTGACAGACAGACAGACAGACAGACAGACAGAAAGACAGACAGACAGACAGACAAATTTACAATCTTCCAATATTTGGATCACACATTAATGTTTTGCTCGTCCACTATCCCACACAAATACACAGTCCTTCACCCCTCAACGCGCGCGCATGCATTCTCTCTCTCTCTCTCTCTCTCTCTCTCTCTCTCTCTCTCTCTCTCTCTCTCTCTCTCTCTCTCCTCCCTATCCAAAGCAAGGTCTTTCACACACACACACACACACACACACACACACACACACACACACACACACACACACACACACAGGTCAATATTTTGCTTGTTTGCCTCCCCAACGCATTTATTCAGTGCTTCCCCCCTTCCACGGCTCCACCCCCAGTGACGTTGATTTTCTCCGCCACACGACCTTCCATGTCCCTCTGACATCACGTCTCCCGACGTTCTCTCATATGCTTCCTGATATGGCCTCTGACATGACCTCACTTACCCCTAATTTATCTTCTAACATGACCTCACATACCTCTGACTTGACCTCACATACCTCTGACTTGAACTCTGACATGACCTCACATACCCCTGACATGACCTCTGACATGACCTCACATACCCCTGACATGACCTCTGACATGACCTCACATACCCCTGACATGACCTCTGACATGACCTCACATACCCCTGACATGACCTCTGACATGACCTCACATACCCCTACCCTGACATGACCTCTGACATGACCTCTGACATGACCTCACATTGCCCTAACATGACCTCTGACATGACCTCACACACCCCTAACATGACCTCTGACATGACCTCTGGCGTGCCCTCACCTGCAGGTTGAGGATGACCTCCCTGAGGGGCAGCACGTTCTCCAGGTCTCCCGGGGTGAGGGTCTGGCAGCCCCGGGGGCACGAGCCGTGGAGGACCACCCAGGGCAGGATGCAGCCGGAGCAGAAGAGGTGGGCGCAGGGCGCGCACGCACAGGGTTGTCCAGCACCCCGCCGCACACCGTGCACTTCTTGTCCTCGCTGATGCCGCTGACGAACTTGTCCACGTCGAACCCCATCGTGTGTGTGTGTCTGGCCGAGTGTACGACACGTCAGTGCGTCAGGCCACAACCATCAGTCAGCATCAGCTGACATCAGTCGACAAGTTGTGACTGTCGCGAGTGTTATTTCTTACCCCCCTTTCGCTAAGACTGCCGCTTTCCTTTTGTATTGGAATTCCCTTTCTCCGTAATCTTGATGTCCAGCACGAACTTCGCTTTTGCTCGTCGGAAAATAGTTCTTATCACGATTTCGTTGTGTCGTCCACAATCTGCTATAGTCTGCCCGTACAGATCAAGGTTTTATTTTCATTTTATAAAAGCGATCGTGTTTGACTATGGCAAGAATAGAAGAATCGTTTTGAATTCGGTGAAATAATTGAGGAGTATGTAAGCGTGACATAAAGTCACAGCTGGAAATGTCCTTTTTTTCAAGTCCGTGCAGTTCTGTCTGCGATGAGGGTGTCAGTGTCTGTGGAATCAGGAGCCATTTGGGGTAATCTCCTGCTTGAAATGAAGAATTTCACTTCGTATCATATTCTAGTTTAAAAACAAGAGATATCATTTTGAAACTGTCTTGTTTCAATATTTACTGCTCTGAACATGTTCAAAGCCTGACCAGGTTACTAGTGATTTTTTTCTCTCTAGCAATTTGAATTCGAAGATCAGAAACAGGTCAGAAACAATATTGAGTTTTACACCTAGTTCCCATCGTCAAAAGGAAGGACCACCTGCCATCCATGGACAACGGGGACATGTCTCTAGTCGAATGAGTGTGCTGGATCTCTCCTTCATCTGTTTGATAGTTTTTCGCTTCAGAAGTGGGAGAGGTTAATTCAGAATCAGGGTTTTAATGATTCATGTGTCTAGAGCATGGCTCTTCCTTGGAATTGTCACACAGACTGAATTGAGCTGCCTGAGTGCGCGGAATGACAGGTAAGGGAGACCTTGCGTTTTTTCAGTGAAGTGGAAGATGACTGTGTGTGCTTCACATGGCAGACCAGAAGATGACTGCGTATGCTTCACAAAGCAGAGCAGGGATGACTCTGTGTGTGTGCATCACAAAGCACACAAGAAGATGACTGTACGTGTTTCACAAAGCAGACCAGGAAATGACTGTGTGTGTACTTTACAAAGCAGACCAGGAAATGACCGTACGTATGCTTTACAAAGCAGACCAGGAAATGACTGTACGTATGCTTTACAAAGCAGACCAGGAAATGATTGTACGTATGCTTTACAAAGCAGACCAGGAAATGACTGTACGTATGCTTTACAAAAGCAGACAGACCAGGAAATGGTTGTACGTATGCTTTACAAAGCAGATCAGGAA
>JADBJO010003896.1:80000-102500 GCA_016801955.1 Conus betulinus | reverse complement strand
ATGACAGTTTCTGTCAATATGCTATAAAGATGAAGAGATGACAATTTCTCTCAGTATGCTATAAAAGATGCAGTCATGGCACTTTCTGTGGATATACTGTGAAGATGAAGAGATTATCATTTCTATCAATACGCTATGAAGATTTGGGGATGACAGTATGAATCAATTTGCCACCAAGCTGTAACGGAGACAGTTTCTATAGGCATGCCATGAAAATGTAAAGATGGTAGTTGGTTGGTTTTTTGTTTTTTTTTTTATCAATATGCCATGAAGACGTAACAATGACAGTTTCTATCTAGAAGCCATGTAAGTATAACAATGGCATGTAACAAAGATGAAACGATGAAAGTTTCTATCAATAAGCTATGTCCGTACAGCGATGATATAATCTATTAGTAAACGGTGTTCATATAGCAGTGACAGAAGCTATCAATTTTCCATGAAGATGTAGTCATGATAGTTTCTACCAACATGCTATGGAGATGTAACGTCGGCAGATTCTATCAATATGACATGAAGATCTAGCGACAACAGCTTCTATCAGTATGCCACGAAGACGTCGAGATGACAGCTTCAGTAGCGATGACACTTCCTATCAATATGCTACGAAGATGAAGAGATGACAGTTTCAGTAACAATGACATTTCCTATCAATATGCTACGAAGATGAAGAGATGACAGTTTCAGTAGCGATGACATTTCCTATCAATATGCTACGAAGACGTCGAGATGACAGTTTCAGTAGCGATGACACTTCCTATCAATATGCTACGAAGATGAAGAGATGACAGTTTCAGTAGCGATGACACTTCCTATCAATATGCTACGAAGACGTCGAGATGACAGTTTCAGTAGCGATGACACTTCCTATCAATATGCTACGAAGACGTCGAGATGACAGTTTCAGTAGCGATGACACTTCCTATCAATATGCTACGAAGACGTCGAGATGACAGTTTCAGTGGCGATGACACTTCCTATCAATATGCTACGAAGATGCAGAGATGACAGTTTTCTATCAATATGCCATGAAAATGTAGTGATGCAAGTTTCTGTCGATGGCATGAAGATGATGTACGACGACAGCCTCTATCAATATGCCATGAAGACGTAGAGATGACAGCTTCTATTAATATACCATGAAGATGTAGAGATGACAGCCTCTATCAATATGCCATCCAGATGTAGTAATGACAGCCTCTACCAATATACAATGAAGACGTAGCGATGAGCCTCTATCAATATACCATGAAGACGTAGCGATGATAGCCTCTAATCATACACCATGAAGACGTAGCGATAAGCTTCTATCAATAGACCAAGAAGACGTAGCGATGATCCTCTATCAATATACCATGAAGACGTAGCGCTGAGCCTCTATCAATATACATGAAGACGTAGCGATAATCCTCTATCAATATACCATGAAGACGTAGCGCTGAGCCTCTATCAATATACCATGAAGACGTAGCGATGAGCCTCTATCAATACACCATGAAGACGTAGCGCTGAGCCTCTATCAATACACCATCAAGACGTAGCGCTGAGCCTCTATCAATATACCATGAAGACATAGCGACGAGTCTCTATCAATACAACATGAAGACGTAGCAATGATCCTCTATCAATATACCGTGAAGACGTAGCACTAAACCTCCATCAATACACCATGAAGACGTAGCGATGATCCTCTATCAATATACCATGAAGACGTAGCGATGATCCTCTATCAATATACCATGAAGACGTAGCGCTGAGCCTCTATCAATGCACCAGGAAGACGTAGCGCTGAACCTCCATCAATATACCGTGAAGACGTAGCGATGAACCTCCATCAATATACGAGGAAGACGTAGCGATGAACCTCCATCAATATACCAGGAAGACGTAGCGATGAACCTCCATCAATATACCATGAAGACGTAGCACTAAACCTCCATCAATATACCGTGAAGACGTAGCGATGATCCTCTATCAGTACCATCAAATGCCGCGATGACGGTTTTGATCAACACACTATGAAGTGCCGCGGGGACTGACGGAAGTCGGCCGACGACAGGCAGAGAGACCAGAGATCCCCACACCACGTCCATCACTATGACAGTCTCACACCACACGTCTGCCGCCAGGTCCTGAGAACAGGCCCCCAGCCTGATCACTAACAGGCCCCCAACCTGAGGTCCATCACTATGACAGTCTCACACCACACGTCTGCCGCCAGGTCCTGAGAACAGGCCAGTCTCACAACCTGAGGGCCCCCAACCTCCATCACTATGACAGTCTCACACACCACACGTCTGCCGCCAGGTCCTGAGAACAGGCCCCAACCTGACGTGCACCCGACCCACGGCTTCTTATTTCTTCTTTATTAATGAGCGATCGATCAGGTCCACATTGTGCATGATCTGTGCACAACGGACCATACAATTCGAACAGGGGAGAACAAGTGCGTTGGGGAACAACTCTTCCGTCACTACCAAAAAAAAAAAAAAAAACAAAAAAAGCCGGAGGTCGGCAAAGGAAAAAAATGAATGAGAAAGTACGAAACCCTCGTTTACACACACACACACACACACACACAGAGAGAGAGAGAGAGAGAGAGAGAGAGAGAGAGAGAGAGAGAGAGAGAGAGAGAGAGAGAGAAAACAGACAGACAGAGACACAGAGACAGAGACAGAGTGAGGGTGGGTGGAGTGGGGTGGGAGTGCAATTTTTACCTTTAACGACAGATGTTGGATTGAAGCAAACAAGGAGGCGTCTCATATAAATTTACAGACTTATGTTGATCTATGATTAAATAAATACATCGAGGGAAAGATGTATCGATGGATCAAGAGAGAGAGAGAGAGACAGAGACAGACTGAAAGACAGATGGATAGATGGACAGACAGATAAACAGAAATAAAGAAGAAAAGACAGACAGACAGACAGACAGAGAGAATCGTAATTCCCAGGGGTAATAAATAAGCAAAAAGATGCCCTTCTCCATTTGGCCCGTGTCCCCTCAGGGACTAAGAACGCTAACGCACAAACATTATTATACAATATACGACTGATTATAACAAGAACAGTGATGATTCATATCGACATGAAAGAAAGCACACAAACTCACTAAAATTGTCACGCACGCACGCGCGCGCGCACACACACACACACACACACACACACACACACACACACACACACACACACACACACTTTTTCTCTCTCTCTCTCTTTCTCACACACACACACACACACACACACACACACACACACACACACACACACACACACACGCACACACACACACACACACGCACACACACACACACACACACACATACACACACACGAAATTACATAATCTTCCTACTAGGAAAGAGGATATAGTAAAGCATCAGAAAGACAGACAGACAGACAGAGACAGAGACGGAATAACACATTTTGAATGATTGAGGCTAGATTGAACTAAAGTACATCAATTCACACTGTCATCTCCAGTCTTAATATGGCACCTTTTTCTGGAGTAACAGTAATCTGATACTCACATCACTCTTTTTTGCCTCTTAAGTCTTCTTACAGATACGTGAAGCAGCGCGCATATGGAACAGACGGAGTGCTCTTTATGAAGGCTTTATATTAAAGCTAATACATCATCTCAACACCAAGAAAAAAAAAGGCGCACAAACAAATAAACAACCAACTGAACATTAAGACAGCTGTACGCTTTTCTGCTGCTCTTGGTGTTGTTGTTGTTGTTGTTGTAACTCATGAGGGGGAAACAGCGACCTCTTTAGCAGTCAAAAATAACCGGGTAACAGCAAACGACACCTACTTCAGTAAAGAAAAGAAAAAGATGCCATGCTACACACAGACTTACCCCTGTTATCAACAGAAGGATTTCCTGCCTGTGGGCACAGGCTGTCACCCCTGTGGAGTCTCTCTCCCACGTCACGGGCCGGGCAGCAGGCGGAGAGAGAGAGAGAGAGAGAGAGAGAGAGAGACAGTCCCAGTTCCCCCGCGGTCAGCGGTATCGCCAGTGCAGGGCAGCGCCAAGGGACAGACAAAAGGTTGCAGAGGAAGAATGAAGGGGAAAGAAGCCAAGCCGGAGACTGAAAGAACAGCGCAGACCAGACCTGGCCACACACACACACACACACACTCACACACAGAGGACGATGTCTGTGTCAGCACGCTGGCCGCTCCACTCCGCTCCTGCACTTTTGTTCCGGCGCTGCCACTACCACCACCACCACCACCGCCGCCGCCGCCGCCGCCACCCACGTTTGTCGCCACGCTGCCGGCCGCTCATTGCGCGCCTTGTGGGGGGCGGGCGAGCTAGTGGAGTGTGTGCACTGGGGGGTGGGGGGGGGGGGGAGTTAAGGGGGGGGGGGGGGGGGGGGGGGGGGGGGCGCGGACGGTAGAAGCTGGTCGTGGCCATTTTGTTATTGGAAGGGGTGGCGGTAAATCACGGGCAGTTCCATCTATCAGCGATCCCGAGCGGACAGGAACAGTGAGGAGGGGCGGGGAGGGGGGGGGGAGGGGATGGTCCGGGGGGGGGGGGGGGGGGGGGGGGTGGGGGCTGTCTTTTTGCTGAAGAAGTCACACCGACTGAAAGAAAGTACCTTCTCGTTACCGCTATGTTTCCCTTCTCCCTCCCCCTCCTCTTTCTACCCCCCCCCCCCCCCCCCCCCCCCCCCCCCCCACACACACACACACACACACACACCCCTCCACCTGTTTTATCTGATTCACGGAATACAAGTGTGTCGTTTGAGTTTTACAAGCGAGTCCAGATAAGTTGATTGTGAAATTCGTAAATGTTTTTGTCCTCCTTTCTTTCAAAGTGTGTGTGTGTGTGTGTGTGTGTGTGTGTGTGTGTGTGTGTGTGTGTGTGTGTGTGTGTGTGTGTGTGTGTGTGTGTGTGTGTGTGTGTGTGTGTGTGTGTGTGTGTGTGTGTGTGTGTGTGTGTGTGTGTGTGTGTGTGTGTGTGTGTGTCTGTGTGTGTGTGTGTGTGTGTGTGTCTGTGTGTGTGTGTGTGTGTGTGTGTGTGTGTGTGTGTGTGTGTGTGTGTGTGTGTGTTGTTTTTTCTTTTTTTTTTTTTAAACGAAATAGAACTATTTCCCGACAAATGACAGGTTACATAACTGCCAGCTTCTAATTTGTGTGGTCACTGCTTAATGTAAATATTCTACCAGTTGCCTGTCTTATGAAAATACCACTTTCTAACATATTTTATGTCCATTTACTAGTCCGTGGAAGATGCAAACATTTTTGCAAACTTGCAATGTTTACTATTTCAATTCCTCCTTCGTTGAAGTTCCATTTCATGCTTTTTTTCTTTCGTAATCTTTTCAAATGCCTTTCTATTTGACTATTTTCCCTCTGCTGTGTAAACTTGTAAAAGATCCAGTTCATGTTTGTAAGAACCTGGCTTGGGAGTTCAATGGATTACATTACACATTTTAACTTAACAGAAAAGATATAATTATTTTGTTACGAATGCGTAAGACTCAACGACTCGATACTCTAAAACAAGATTCATTATTTCTTTCAACTTCCCTTTCCTGTTATCCTCTACGTGTTGGCCCTAATGTCGTCTGGAAATATATTCCGGGTGTGTTGATTGTATCAGTTGTGAGCGATAGGCAGGTCACCGTCTTCAACAAACTTACCAGCAACCATACCTTCTGTCATTGTTCAGTCGAGTCGCAGGCCCGAAAAAAAAAAAAAAAAAAAAACTATGAAATCATCGAAAATGTTTAACATACTTATTACAGCATTTCTTATTCTCCGAAAAAAAAGTGTTGTGTTGTCTGCTAGCTATTTTATATTAATTTGGTTCTGCTTCTGACAGCGCGTCGTGGCCTGAGTCCTCTAGTAGAGGCATTTCTGATGTACATAGCCCGTAGCTCCACCGCTAAACTATAAACTACAGGAGAAAATGAATGTCCTTGCACCACATTAAATGCTTGGGAAATTCATCCTTCATGACTTATGCTACGTGACGATTTGTATTTTGATGAATTGAAGTTTCGTCGTTCCTTCGTGGTTGATGCTACTTGACGTTTTGGCTTAAAATGTTAATGCCATGTTCTAATTGTGCGACCAAATCCAAACGTGAAAACAATTTCTTCCGTTCCCAGCATAAGACTCACACAGAAGGACATGGGGCAGAACTGACTTTTAAAAAAAACTACTTTTTTTCCCGAAAGCTTGTTCAAGGGATCTATCCTTTCTGTCGACATACTCTTTTGACGTTGGGGCTGGACTGGAATACGCTGCGGAAGCCTGCAAGTAACACCACCAGACAAGCCCTAACATGGAACCCCAAGGAAAACGAAAAAGAGGTCGGCCAAGGAACACCTGGCGCAGGGACCTGGAAGCTGACATCAGGAACATGGGGATGACTTGGAACCAGCTGGAAAGAAGAGCCCAGGACAGAGATGCCTAGAGGTCCCTTGGTGGTTACCCCAGAAGGGGTAACAGGCCATGATGATGATGGTGACTCTTGTGACATGGAACCACCAGGAACTTGAGCACAGTTCCTAACAACCAGTCAGACCATCGGGGGAAACTGTAAAAGAAACAGCCCACAGAAGGTTTCACATAAGCTCAATCACTGATGTTGTATGACATAACATTAGGCTGTGCTGATTTTTCGGTCCCAGATTGTTTTTGAAACTAAAAAGAAACAAAGACCATGAATCAACAATTACATGACAAGCATTTCTGTGCAAACACACACACACACACACACACACACACACACACACACACATTGATGTGCTGCAGAACGGACAGCTAGTGCACATACTAACAGTAGTGGAATTTTCACCATCTTCTGAGGTAGCAAAACACACACACACACACACACACACACACACACACACACACACACACACACACACACACACATACAACTAGCATGTCATTAAACCGTATCGGGCAAAAGAAAACTACAGCAGTTTCAGAATATTCAGTGTGCAGATAAGACCTTTCTGACAAACGAAGGGGACAGAATGTCATTTGAAATTTTCATATAGACATTGATTAAACAAATCGGGTATTAAAGAACGTATTTGAGGATCTTACTGACCGTTCATCTGGAAATATTTTTAGAGATGAAAACGTTAAAGTTTAACATCCTTTGGGTGGCGCGGGGGGGTGGGTGTCTCCTGGTTTGTTCTGTGTGGTCTGTGTTGGCATGGTGCTAGGCGATTTGGTGTCCAAGGCAGCCTTCGTTTGGGGGTATGGGCATGTGATTAGTTAACCGTGAGAGCAAGAGTTACCCAGCCTGTTCGTTAATGGCTGCTTACTACTCTCTGTCTCATTTAAGAGTTGTTTTTCATGCCCGTGAAACCAAGGTGACTTGTGTTTGTTTCTTTTCGTCTTTGTGTTCCGTTTGACTATACACAAGACAAAAATGGCTGTGCCAATCTTGAGTACATGTCGATTTGAGTTTGTTCATTTTTCCAGGGCTAGAAATTCCTAGGTAATTTTTAGTTGTGGGGGACACTCTGCTAGAAAAACTCAAGCTGCTTAAAAAAATCTACTCGTCCCCAGCTCCCCCTCTCCCCCCCCCCCCCCCCCCCCCCCCCCGCCCGCCCTCCCCTAAATTTCTGCTAGTCCTTCCTAACTAATGAAATTGTAAATTCCTTAGTAACGAGATGGTACGTGAAAGTGACACGTCAGCTGTAGTAATGATGTTATGTTCTGCACTGGTGTGATCAAGGCCTAGGAAAGAATGAAATAAACAAGGCAATTTTCATTCATACACGGGAGTACGGGTGGGAGAGGGGGGGGGGGGGGGCTAAATAGAAAAAAAAAAAGTTTCATTGTGATCAAGAAAACGGAATGTGTTAAGATTGTCATGTTTCTCCCATTCACTCATTCCTGGACTGATCTACACATATGACATTTCTGCCTTTCTGCTTGCTCCCCTCTCTCTCTCTCTCTCTCTCTCTCTCTCTCTCTCTCTCTCTCTTCACCCCACATTCTATAATAAGTCAACAACATACCTAAATACATTAAAAACAAAAACTAGATATCTATAATTTCCTTTCCTGCATGCTACTGACATATTCTAGGCATAGAACATCCCTGGCTTCAGCAAGACAGCGATGTGCTGTAGTATTAGGATTCCCTTATGAGAGAAAAAAAAACTAGAGGAAGGAGGAGGGGAAAGTTGGGGGGAAGGGGTCCAAGGAGTGGGTGTGAAAGTGAAAAGGGAGCAATTGGGGCTGCATTGAAGCTTCTAGGCCGTTTCACCGACACATTCAAATACTGGTTGCCCGACGGGCAACAGTGGAAAGAGCATTTCCACATGTCCGCCACAAGATTCAGTTGTCACGATAATCCGACGGGTAAGTATTTCGAGGCCTGCGTTGCTGTATACACGAGCCAAATACAGGGTATATATGGGCAAGCTTTGAACATCCTTTGTGGGGGAGGGGGGGGGGGGGAGCGGCTAGACTTGTTTGCTCTGTGTACTCTGTGCTGGCATTTGTGTTGGGTAATTTGGTGTCGCAGGTAGTATTCGTTCAGAGTTACGGACATAACCACTTCTAATGGGAGCAACAGGTACCCAGCTTGGTCGTTATTTAGTGTTTGATGTTCCGAGCCTCATTTATGATTTTCATGTCAAACCAATGGATCCGAGATGACTTGTGTTTGCTTTGATCGCCTGTTCGTTCCTTTTCAATATACATGAGAACAAAATGGCTGTGCCGGTCTTACACAAATCTCCGTTTGTGTTCGCTCACTTCTCTATTTGTTGTTGCTGTGTACATGTGCCAGGTATGTGGTATATGGCGGGCTGAAACAAACTTGTGGGGAGATGACTCCTTGTTTGTTCTGTGTGCTCTGTATTGACATTGGTGCTAGGTGACGTGGTACTGAAAGCAGCAGTTGTTTCGACTTATGGGCATGTCATTATTTCCTAATGCGATCAAGAGTAACCCCTTTCTGTTCCTTGTTTGCTGTTTCATGTCTCAATTCAGATTTCCTTTCAATTCTCCGCGAAGTTTGGCTCTCCTTCACTTCGCGACAAAACGTTGTACCTCATTTGTGTATTCTCAAAATGGTATGTTTGCTGCACTTTTCCACAAACTGCTGTGTTGCCTTTATTTCTTCACCGAACTGTTCTGTTTATGCACGTCTCCACAAAAAGTATTGTATCTCCTTTCATTTCACCACAAAGTGTTGTGTCTCCTTTCATTTCATCACAAAGTGTTGTATCTTCTATTCACCACAAAAATGTTACATTTCCTTCATTTCTCCACGAATCATTCATATACGAACTATTGTGTCTCCTTTCTTTTCTGCATAAAGTGTTGTGTCTTCTTCATGTCTCCACAATGTGTGTTGAGCCTCCCCATTTCTCTCACAAAGGGTTATCTGTCTTGCACTTCTCCAGGAAACATTATTTCTCCTTATTTCCCCGCCAGACGTCGTTTCGCCTTTGATGTTTGCATGAAGTGTTGTGTCTCCGTTCTTGTCTCCACGAAATGTAGCGTTTCCTGCACTTCTCCAGAAAGGTAAGAGTCTCTTTTCATTTCTCCACATGGTGTCATGCCTTCTGCATTTCCCAAACAGTCTTGTGTCTCCTTCATTTCGGGACAAATTGTTATGTCTCCTTATTTCTCCATAAAATGCTACGTCTGCTCTATTACTCTACACAATGTCACGTTTTTTTTTTTCCCCACAAAGTGCAGTGTCTTCATTTCTCCATGAAATGTTGTCTTACTCATTTTTTTTCCACAAAATATTTTGTCTCCTATCGTTTTTCCACCAAAGGGAAGAGTTGTGTCTCCTTTCATTTCTCCATTAAGAATTGTGTGTCCTTTCATGCCTCCACAAAGCAGCGTGTCTCTTTCATTTCCCCACTAGGTGACATGTCCCCTGTATTTCTACGTCAGGTGTTGCGTCTTCCTGTCAATTCTTCATACAGCGTGGGGTCTCCTGCATTTTTGTCTTTCTCTCAATGAACTGGTGTAGTCCATGCATTTCCGTGTTCTTTGAATTTCCCCATGAAGTGTTGTGTTCCTTGCACCTCTTTGTAAAATATTGTGCTGTCTTTTACAAAGAAGTGTCATTTCCTCTGCATTTCTTTAAGACACGTGTATCCTTTGCATTGCCTTATGAAGCACAGTATCCTGGACACTTCTACATGAAGTGCCGCGTCCTGGACATGTCTTCATGAAGTGCTGTGTCCCCTGTACTTCTTCGTGAAAAAGTTGTGTCCCCTTCATTTCTCTATGAAGTATCATATCCCCCGCACTTTTCCACGAAGTGCTGTGTCCACTGCACTTCTCCATGAAGTGTTAAATCCCCCACACTTCTCCACGAAGTGCTGTGTCCACTGCACTTCTCCATGAAGTGTTAATTCCCCCACACTTCTCCACGAAGTGCTGTGTCCCCTGTACTTCTTCATGAAAAAGTTGTGTCCCCTTCACTTCTCCATGAAGTATCATATCCCTCGCACTTCTCCACGAAGTGCTGTGTCCCCTGAACTTCTTCATGAAAAAGTTATGTCCCCTTCACTTCTCCATGAAGTATCATATCCCCCGCACTTCTCACGAAGTGCTGTGTCCCCTGTACTTCTTCATGAAGCATTACATCCCCCTCACTTCTCCACGAAGTGCTGTGTCCCCTTCACTTCCCATGATGAATCCCCCGCACTATGAAATATATATCCCCCCACACTTCTCCCCCCCCCTTCTCCATGAAATCCCCCGCCCTTCTCCATGAAATATCCCCCCACACTTCTCCACGAAGTGCTGTGTCCCCGGCACTTGTTGAAAAAGTTGTATCCGCTGCACTTCTCTGTAAAATGTCGTGTCCCTTGCTCTTCTTCGTGAAGTACTGTGTTCCCTGCTCTTCCCTCAGGACGTGGCGTTGTAGGTCCGCTGGGCATATCACAGGTAAGAGTGAAGCGTGAAGGGGCAGAGCGGATGTGGCTGGGGGAAAGAATGTTGATGGTGTCACATAACCGTAAAGAGCGGGCGTGGCCAGGGCGTCAGGTGTGGAAAAGGGGCTGGCCACAGAGCGCCTCGTCCCGCTGCTACCTTTGAAGTCTGATTATGACCTCGCAAAGCGGTCAGCAGTTAGCTCTGATCGCCTGGTGGCCAGCCTGTTTGATGTGTGTAACGCTGCGTGGTCAGCTCGTGCAACTAAGGGCTGCCTTGATAGCGGGGAAGTCGTTAAATTTCAACTTTCTGCATTGGGATGGTTCACACGCACACGCACACACACACACACACACACACTCGCGCGTGCGCACACACGCACACACACGCACTCGCGCGAGAGAGAGAGAGAGAGAGAGCGCAGAGAGAGACACGCACACACAGACAGCAGACAGACAGACAGACAGAGAGAGAGAGAGAGAGAGAGAGAGAGAGAGAGAGAGAGCGACAGCGATACACTCAACACTACATAAAATTATGTCGCATTGATCATGGTATTACCCACTCGATGCCTGACCATTGCGCTGGTATTACGCATAGGCCAGACTGTCTGTCCCTGCAGATCTCTCTCCATCCGTTTCTTATCATTCAAATACTCTTTCATTAGTGGACTCCTTAGCATATGTGTGACTGATGTGTCCTTTGCAGCAGACATGTAACTGGATGTGTACTACTTACTGTGTATTACTGAACATTTGATTATAAAACCTAGTGTATGCAGCTGTACAACACGTAACCGGCTGTGTACTTTTCGGCAGATAGGAAATTCGTGTGTGTATACTTCTGGGTATGTCTTGATAAGCCTCACATGCGATTGAGTGGGTAGTAATTATCAAGTATAGTGACTGGGTGTAAACTAGATAGATGTAGTTGGGTGTTCACTGCTTAGCGTGTAGGTGGTTGATTACGCACCGTTTAATCCATATTTGATTGCGTATGTATTGATACCCTTATTACTGAAGAACAGCTCGGATTTTGAAAACATAGAAGTACCATCGAACACATATTTTCAATTATGTGTACCCCTTGCCAAAAACGTCCAAAATCAAAGGGAATCCGCCATGTTCTTCGCAGACTTCAAAAGGGCGTTGGACGGAGTATGGCCGGAAGTCCAAATACGCACCATCCTGCAGCTACACAAGTGCCAGTACACGTGCCGTTCTCATACAGAGTGCTTACCAGAGAGTGGTTTCACACCTCAGTTGGCGTTCGTCAAGGCCGCCTTTTATCTCCCTCACCTTTCATCGAATTCCTGAAGCGTATAACAACTGACGCGCTTGAAGATCACGTAAGCACAGTCAGCTCTAGATGAAGAACCATCACGTACCCTGGAATGCAAAAGACATGGACGGCCTGCTGGGCATTGAACAAGAACGCTCTAAGCTGCTTGAAAGACTGGATGAAATATTATAACAAGATATGGCATGGAAATCAACGCCGAAAAGACTACGTTGAAGGCAAACCACAACACCACCATCAATACTGATACAACTGTCCATGAATAGAAGCTAGAAACTGTTCAACAGTTTCACTTTCATGATATCTGTTAATAGCATTCAGGAATCCATTCCAGATGTCCTCTCACAATAAGCAACGTCAACACCAGCACTGTCCTATACTGCATGGAAGGACTAGACATCTCCATGACACACCAGATCAGGCTTTGGTGTGGACTGATGTATTTCATCTTGCTGTATGCGTGCCAGACGTGGACCCTCATAGCAGGTCTGAAAACTGTAACAATGCAAGCCATGGAAATGATAGGTTACCGCCAGACACAGAGCATGAGACACACTGATCAAATTATCCATCATAAAGTGCCACAAACCATTAAGCAGCGGATCGTACCGTTATGATTTTCTGACATCAGCTGAGCAAAGAAAACTAGACTGCTATAGCCTTGTTAAAGCAATCCTCCAGGAAAACTGTTGAAGCGGAGAGAGAGAGAGAGAGAGAGAGAGAGAGAGAGAGAGAGAGAGAGAGAGAGAGAGAGAGAAGAAAAAGATTGGCCGACAACACTGCAGAATAAAAAAGGGAAAGTATTTGCAGGGATCCGATCCGATTCCGAAGACGGAACTGGAGAAACCTGCTCAACTGGTCTTCAGTGTGGTGCCCCAGTGGCTGCCGAGAGAGAGAGAGAGAGAGAGAGAGAGAGAGAGAGAGAGAGAGAGAGAGAGAGAGAGAGAGAGGGAGGAGAGGGGAGAGAGAGGGAGAGAGAGAGAGGGAGAGAGGAGAGAGACAGACAGAGATAGACAGACAGACAGACAGACAGACAGAGAAGAAGAAGAACAAGAAGGGAGAATGTACTGTTCGGTATATATGTCATTGAACACACACCGCCTAGCATGTATTTGGTTGAGAATGTGCTGATTAGCAATTGCGTGATTGGGTGCGGACTTCTCTGCATGTAAATGGGGTTGAGTATGCACTACTCAGCTTGCATGAGATTCAGTGCTTGGTTGGTTTGCATGAGATTCAGTGCTTAGCTTGCATGCGATTCAGTGCTTAGCTTGCATGAGATTCAGAATGCATTGCTTAGCTTGCATGAGATCAGAATGCATTGCTCAGCTTGCATGAGATTCAGAATGCATTGCTCAGCTTGCATGAGATTCAGAATGCATTGCTTAGCTTGCATGAGATTCAGAATGCATTGCTTAGCTTGCATGAGATTCAGAATGCATTGCTCAGCTTGCATGAGATTCAGAATGCATTGCTTAGCTTGCATGAGATTCAGAATGCATTGCTTAGGTTGTACGAGGTTCACAATGCACTGATCAGCATGTGTGAGATTAAGTATGCACGGTGTTAATGTGATTTACTGTGTAATGCTTACCAGCTGTTAGTAATGTGACTTAGTGTGTAAAAGTTCACATTAAGTGTCTGACTGCATGTTTAAGGCTTGGCATAAAAGTAATGCCGTTTGCTGTGCAATACTTTGCAGATAAATAATGTGATTATGTATGGAATGCTTCGAAGATAATTACTATGATTTGCTGTTTTGTGCTTTACAGATGATTTGCTGTTTCATGCTTTGCACATAAACTTTGTTTTTCAGTATCCTTCAGCACTTTTTTCTGCGCTACGAGACGAATTTTACTTCCCTTGTTCATCAACCCACGCAGTAAATTATCCCCCTGCATACATATATATATATATATATATATATATATATATATATATATATATATATATATATGCAGGGGGATAATTTACTGCGTGGGTTGATGAACAAGGGAAGTAAATTCGTCTCGTAGCGCAGACCAGCACCATTCCAGCACCATTCCAGCAACTTACAGAGCAGCTAGGTGTTGCAATGACTGCAAGAAATATTCGGAGACTATAAGCTTGCTGAAGGTTCATTTTGAGAAGCATTTATTATTCCCCCATTCACCCACTCAAGCACATACTGTCAGTTAGGCAGAATCATCTACCACTGCAGATATGAAGGCTTATCACCCCCCTATTTCTACAATCTGAGACATAAGAGCAAGCTTTGTTTATAATTCAATATTTCTTGCAGTCATTGCAACACCTAGCTGCTCTGTAAGTTGCTGGAATGGTGCTCGGTACTTATCCTTGTAATTTATTGTTTTATTGTAATTTAGTCCCTTGCGGATTCATTCCAAGAAATGGCCTTCAGCACTTGTGTCTTAAGAGGTTTATCTTTTTATATTTTCTACTTTTCACAAGAAAATGTAGCTTGTTTTTGCTCTTTCATGATTTTCTTTTGCTTCTTAGGTGGCACCTTTGGTTGGTTTTTTGAAAACTCAACAAACATACTACGGTATTGCACATCAGCAGCCTTTTTCTGGTATAGCATTCTTCTTAAAACCGAAAAGGCAGAGGAGTCAAATTACCACTTTCCGCGGTAACTGAGAAGAAACAACCAGGTTTCGAAATATCGGTATCTGACCAGGAGTTATATGTTAGTGAGCTTACTCCCCAATGGAGATGGTCTCCCGCTTCGGAGACTAAAAGCTTGCTAAAGGTTCATTTTGCTTGCTGAAGTTTCATTTTGAGAAGCATTTATTATTCCCCATTCACCCACTCAAGCACATACTGTCAGTTAGGCAGAAGCATCTACCACTGCAGATATGAAGGCTTATCACCCCCCTATTTCTACAATCTGAGACATAAGAGCAAGCTTTGTTTACAATTCATATATATATATATATGGGGGGGGGGGGGGGGGGGGGGGGGGGTTTGTTTGTTTTTTTTTGACATCCGCTGACATCCACTTTCCAGTCTCGTCTTTGTTCTAGAAATTGTTTCCACTTTTTGAATTAACGCGTGTAAGCAAATGAGTCTGTTTAAGCGTACTGTTTTGGTAGGTCGCGCGCGCGCGCGCGTGTGTGTGTGAGTGCGTGCGCGCGCGTGTGTGTGTGTCCATGATATACTTCAACACTGGCATTTTCTCAGCAATTAACTCAATTTTGCGAAATGATTGACAGTAATCAGCAGACTGAATGGCAACAGCCGTAAATCAATAATTAACACTTTCAGGAACATGTTCAGTGCTACACGTTTGAGATTGTCGTTGACATTCTGATCAGTTACAATCAATCCTTTGTATATGGGTGAAAGATGTAATATATTATATCATATGCAAATATAGTGACAAATATTAAGTTACATGGTATCTCAAGATCAGACCTTTTAATATGATTGATACCAAGCACAAGAGCAATCATGCATACATTTCTTACTAAATGTAGAACTAATATCAGCCAAATAAAGATATCTTAGTACACATCACTGAGGAAGACTACACAGGTCTCTATGGTGAATTAAAGCAAATGATACTGTGCCACAGCAGAATGAGATTTGTCAAACACTTTGACAATGCATGCTTAATCTGAGTTTGTTGCCAAAATGACGGAAAGTGGATGTTAATCATGAGAAAATCCAATATGGATGTGTTCAAATGAAATATGACGTAAAACAATGACGTTTATACAAATTACGTCATATGCCACATTTTTTTTTTTTTTCGCCTTGCACATTATTTTGGAATACCCGCAACTCTTATCTGTCAAGGAAAGGACTGGCAAGGAAAGTGTCTGCTTAAACATTTTCCATCGCAGAGTGCTCCTGCCATGAACCAACTTTGCTTTCTCTTATATCTCCTCCGATACCCTCTTCCTTTCTCGCCCTCCAATACAATACTTTTTTTTCTGTCTTCTTCAAAGCAACTTCCTTTTCTCGCCACTCTAATGCACTTTTTTTTCTGTCTCCTTCAAGATACATTTCTTTTCTTTCGAACCCCTTCAATGCATCTTCTTTGCAGTCTCCTCCAATCTACGTTTTTGTGCCTACTAGTGCTTCCAGTCCACCTTTTTTCTGTCTCATGAAATTCATGTTATCTCCCCTTGTCCACCACGTTCTCTTCTTGCTCCTCCAGTCATACTTTTATTTTTGTGCTTTTCTGGGATTTTTGGTTCTCTGGGATTTTTGTTAGTTTGTTTTTGTTCTCCTTCAATACTTTTCACTATTCAATCTCCTCCAACACACACTTTTCTTTTCTATCTCCTCCTGTGCAGTTTACGCTTTTCTACTTCCACACAATATACTTTACTTTTCTACTTCCACACAACATACTTTACTTTCTTACTTTACTTTTCTACTTCCACACAATACACTTTACTTTTCTACTTCCACACAATACACCTTACTTTTCTACTTCCACACAATACACCTTACTTTTCTACTTCCACACAATACACCTTACTTTTCTACTTCCACATAATACATTTTACTTTGCTATGTTCTCCACTGCAGTTAAACACTTAAAAGTGTTCACATTTTCGAAATAATTATTTTCCCAATCCTCACACATGCATGCGTAATCATGTACCTACCGGCACGATTACACAGAGAGAGAGAGAGAGAGAGAGAGAGAGAGAGAGAGAGAGAGAGGAGAGAGAGAGAGAGAGAGAGAGGGCAGGGGGGGGGGGGGGGGGGACAGCCAGACTGACAACAAACAATGCTATGTACAAATACAGACAGTCCACGGCCTGTCTAGCTGACATCAAAGGTCGGCACGTGCGGGGGGGGGCACTGACTCATCATAGGATTGCGCGTGGTGAGCTGTCAGTTGGACTGACGAGGGCCTAAGCCGTCTTCAGACCGCACGGCCATTGAGTGGCGATCAAACGGGCGGCCTGTGTAGAGAGGGACTTAGGGCTCCTTGGTCAGTTGTCATGATTAATGGGATATGCAATCGCCTGTCTGACAGGGCGGGGGGGGGGGGAATAAGACAACGGGTGTGTGCGTGCGTGCGTGCGTGCGTGTGTGTGTGTGTGTGTGTGTGTGTGTGTGTGTGTGTGTGTGTGTGTGTGTGTTTGTCGGTCATGCTGATAATAATTATGAATAAACATATTTCGCAATCCCCACACAAACACATACGCGCGCACGCGCTCACATTCACACACACACACACACACTTCTCTCTCTCTCTCTCTCTCTCTCTCTCTCCTCTCTCTCTCTCTCCCTCCCCCCCCCCCCCCGTGTCCAAGCTTCACTGAAGCTGGCGTCATTGTATTAGGGCCGGAGTGAGGGAGTACTCCCCACACTATCAAGTCCGCTCACAGCTCTTCTGCCCGGCCACTAGTACTGACAGGCAACAAGTACCCCCTCCCCCCCCCCCCCCCCCCCCCCCCCCCACCACCACCACCACTCCACATTCCTGCCTTCTTCAGCTCCGTCCTCGGCACCAGACAGACGGCCCCCACTTCAAGTCCTGGCAGGACATCACAGGTTGTACACCTGCTTCCCTGCGAACTGCCCCGTTCCCTTTCTCTTTCCAGAGGGTCTTGCAGGTTAGGTTTTTCATCTCTCCCTACTACTTTGTGCCGTCATCTACTACTTAACAAGGTAAGTGCCAGCGACGGCGAAAGGTGAGGGGCGGGTTGTGGCAACATGAACGTGTCACACGGGAGAAGAGGGCGCGAAGGAGCAGCTGGGTTTTTGGGGGAGGACCTGACAAGACTCTCGGTGTTGTCTCCACTCCAAGAAGTTTCTGGGAGTTACGGTTCAGTGGACTGTCCACGCCGGCAGCGCGAGACTGGGGGAGAATGGGGGAGAACCCTGCCAGCTCTGTGGAGGGAAGGAGAGAGGTCGGTCTGTCTCAACTACACTGATGCCACCAAAGCGAAAACACGTTCAGATGGGCGGCGAACGATTGGGGGCCAGCAGAAGTCCAGCTAACAGTGCTGACAGCGAACCCTGTTCTATAACATGAAGACGAACAGGCAGTCCGCTTCCCCCCCCCCCCCCCCCCCCCCCCACCATCCTCCACCACCACTTCCTTCCTCTGGAATGTGTGACGAGCTCACTGAACGGTAAAATGAGATCAATAGTGTGTGACGTGCTCACTGAAGGGTAAGGTGAGATCAATAGTGTGTGACGTGCTCAAAGGGTAGGTGTGATCAATAGTGTGTGACGTGCTCACTGAAGGGTAAGGTGAGATCAATAGTGTGTGACGTGCTCACTGAAGGGTAAGGAGAGATCAATAGTGTGTGACGTGCTCACTGAAAGGTAAGGTGAGATCAACAGTGTGTGACATGCTCACTGAACGGTACGGTGAGGTCAACAGTGTATGACGCGATCAACAGTGTATGACGTGCTCACTGAAGGGTAGGATGAGATCAATAGTGTATGACGTGCTCACTGAACGGGAAGGTGAGGTCAACAGTGTATGACGTGCTCACTGAACGGAAAGGTGAGGTCAACAGTGTATGACGTGCTCACTGAACGGGAAGGTGAGGTCAACAGTGTATGACGTGCTCACGAAATGGAAAGGTGAGGTCAACAGTGTATGACGTGCTCACTGAACGGAAAGGTGAGATCAACAGTGTATGACATGCTCACTGAATGGAAAGGTGAGGTCAACAGTGTATGACGTGCTCACGGAATGGAAAGGTGAGGTCAACAGTGTATGACGTGCTCACTGAATGGAAAGGTGAGGTCAACAGTGTATGACATGCTCACTGAATGGAAAGGTGAGGTCAGCAGTGTATGACGTGCTCACTCCCTTGTTGTTCTAACAGTCCCTAGGTATCATAGGACGCCCTAGGTACCTGTCCAAAAAACAAGCTCGCAGGGTGTTTTAACCGTCGTCTCTGATGCGGCAGTGTTCATGGGAGGAATGACGAACCTGAGTCCAGAGCTCCAGTTTTCTCCGTGACCTTCCATCCATATCCTTCATTTCGATCGCAGGTCCCTATTTCCGCGTTCCACACTGCCCTGGGACTACAGGTCCCTATTTCCGCGTTCCACACTGCCCTGGGACTACAGGTCCCTATTTCCGCGTTCCACACTGCCCTGGGACTACTGGTCCCTATTTCCACGTTCCACACTGCTCTGGGACTACAGGTCCCTATTTCCACGTTCTACACTGCTCTGGGACTGCAGGTCCCTATTTCCACGTTCCACACTGCTCCTGGGACTGCAGGTCCCTATTTCCACGTTCCACACTGCTCTGGGACTGCAGGTCCCTATTTCCGCGTTCCACACTGCCCTGGGACTGTGGATGGAGAAAGGGCCATGCACTACATCAGACCCTTCCACTGTACTGACAGCGCGTTGATTACCTCCGCTACCACCACTCGCGTCCATTGTCTGATTGAAGGGTTTTGGAGGTCCAACATGCACAGCTGAGAGACCAATTCGGACACTTCCGTGTCGCCGATGTTGTCGCCAAAATATATGCTCGGCTGTTTTTGGGGAAAATGATCTGTGCGTGCACGACCCACATAAAATGATCATCGGGTTTACTTGACATATCGATTCGATCAGCTTGCACACGAGTAAGAAAAAACCAGGTTTATTACTGGCTTTCCAGGGGGGGGGGGGGGGGGGGGGGGGGGGGGTTTGATAGTCGACACAGTCCATGTGAAGGACAAGTTGACAGAAAGGCACTGCCAACACCATATTTCATTCCCTGCATAGCCACGGGAAACTTCATGGCGTCTGTGTGTGTGTCGAAGATTTTTGTTCTTTGTGTCACCACTTTGCACGATTTTTCTTTGGAAACAACAAAAACAACAAAAAAAAAAACAACAAAAATTCTTTAAACCTGTATTCCGCATTTTGCAGTTCTCGGTACATCAAAATTGAAACAAAGCACCTTGCGCGGGCATTTCTCACCTGCATCTAACTGTAAAGCTGTGACCTCTTTGGCGCACGTTTCCTTCGTAAGGCATAGCTTGTCCTGTTTCGTACTTGTGTGGTTTGAAACATAATTGTCTGACAACCCGTATTTTTTTTTTTTTTTTTTTTTTGTCTTTGAGCCTCCATTTTTTTTTACAGCTAATCCGGCTATTCCATGTGCGCTGCAAACTGCATTACAATACAGATGTTCACCATTTTCATTCATATTAATTGCTTTATATTGCAGATCAATAGGTACATTAACAGCTTTATACAGTTATTCAATGCATACATACAATAGGTATGTTAACAGTTCTATTCTGCAGCCCAGTATGTGCGTTAAAGTTTCATCCTGTTGTCCACTTGGATATATTAACGGGTTTATACTGCTATTCAATAGGTACATCAAAAGCTTTAACGCTGCATTCGAATGGTTACAACAACAGTTTTGTAATGCACTCAAAAAGGTACAATAACAATGTTATGATGTAGTCCAACTTACAATGACAGGGCAGTCGAATATGTACATTAAGAGCTTTTGTTGCAGTCAGATATTTTACTCAACCGTCCATTGAATCTGGAGAAGAAAACATTGGGAATATTTAAAGTCAAATCGAATACCAGTCAAAAGAGTACCATTATCAATCCCAAGTCTTCCTTTGAAAAACTCACAGATGATTAAGTGGAAAAGAAAAAAAAAAAAAAAAAAAATACTCCCATATTCCCTCACCACGCACCCCACACTGGTCCCTCAATTGTCAAGAACAGTTTCCGCCCGGAGTGCAAATACTGTAAATTAGGAAACAGCTCCTTGGAGAGAGTTGATAAGTGATTGAAAGATTGATTCGCGTGGGACACGTTCCCTATTGTGACCGCCAGGCCGTGTGTGTGCGAGCCTGCCAGTTTATCTGGCCAGCTTGTGGTCAGCCACCGATGGTCAGACCTTTGATGTCTCTGAGAGACAATCAGTTGCTGGCCTGGATCCACAAACCGTTTGTTGTGCTTCAGTTCTAAGCTAAGGTTGAAGGAAAACACAGATTTATGGTAGCTTTTAGAACTGGATTCGAAGCTGGCTGTTGTAGACTTAGCCTTGTTGCCTGACGGTAGATCAGGGACTGAAGGTAACAAGTCGTCTGCATAAGCTTAGCTTAGCCCCATCGGTTCCAGATTTGAGAAACTATCTATCATATTGTGTGACTGTTGAATGTGATACATCAAAGATTACTTTACTCAATCGGTCAATAGCAACAACAATGATGATGATGATGATGATGATGATGATGATGATGATGATGATGACGACGACGACGATGATGATGATGATGATGATGACGATGACAATAACAACAACAACAACAACACACAGTCTTATAGCAATAATAATAACGAAAACGATGATGATAATATAATAATAATAGTAATAGTAATAATAATAATAATATATTTTTAACAGGAAGAAAAAATGGATTAAGCTTTTTTAATTCTCCATATGCTTGAGACGGGTTCTCCCGACGATAGGCTTACTTCTTCCATGTTCGCTAGACAAATTTACTCATTAGCTGCACATAATTTATTTTGTTTTTTTTTCTTGGTCACCTGAATGAATGTGTCACTTTTTTTAAGCGGAAGAAAGGGGGGGGGGGGGGGGGGGGGGGGGGGGGGTGGGGATGGGGGGGGGGGTCCCGAGTGCTTTAGATTTGAACAGGGTAAACAGAACATGTTGACCTTTTGGTGGGTTCCACCACATATGTACGTGAAGCAACGTACTGGAAACGTCGAGTTTCTACAGTTCGAAAATCACATCGTTTTCCCAGCATTCATAATCTATTCTAAACATGACCTAAAAAGAAAAATCAGTAAGAAAAATGGAGAATAAACACACACGGTATAGATGTTTGATAAACTCACTGGACACTTAGACACATAAAAATATGTGTGCTGATATAGGTATGTGCACGGGAGATTTAGGCAGAAAGGCAAACAGAGAAAGGTTAAGTCTTGAAACAGATTCATTGAAAACGCAATCTTCAAGAAAAATTAAAGTAAACAAATGACTGACATTTCAGTCAAATGTTTAATGTTTCATTAAATTCTTTTAAAAATTACACTGTTAGGAATATTAACACGTAGAATTTGCTGTACTATTAAAGCCAACGTAAATCAGATTTTTTTTAATGGTTGTTTGATTTTTAATTCGCTTATTTGTTTGTTTGCTTCTTCGTTGTTAATACAATTCAATAAGTGGGAATGCTGCTGGCTAGGATGGCGTACGTGCGCGCGCGTGTATGTGTGTGTGTTGGGGGGGGGGGGGGGGAGGGGGGGCGTATGTGTGTGTGTGTGTGTGTGTGTGTGTGTGTGTGTGTGTGTGAAACAGCACATTTAAACCGAGGCGTGTTAA
>JADBJO010003896.1:72500-77500 GCA_016801955.1 Conus betulinus | reverse complement strand
CTGCTCTTAAAACTCACCTCTTTTCTTCTTCCTGATGGTCCTCTCCGCGATCCCTACTACTCCCCACTGCAGCCTGTACCCACTCGGCGTGGGAACCTGACATGCAAATATTTCCCCTCTCTCTCGATAGTTTTGGTTAGCCTTATGACGCGCATGTAGGTGTGTGTCTGTGTGTGTGTGTCTGTGTGAGTGCTGGTGTGTGTGTGTGTGTGTGGGGGGGGGGGGGGTGCGTATAGCGATATTTGTACATAATGTTTTCTTCTTTTTAATTTAGTTGTGTTTAGAGCCATATGGCCCACAACGTGTGTGTGTGTGTGTGTGTGTGTGTGTGTGTGTGTGTGTGTGTGTGTGTGTGCGTGCGCGTGCGTGCGTGCGTGCGTGCGTGCGTGCGTGCGTGTGTGTGCATCAATATCTATGGGTTAATATTTCTTTCATACATGATTCTCCTTTCTGTTCCTTTGTTTAGAGCCATAACGCATGTGCAGTTGTGTGTGTGTGTCTGCGCGCGCGCGCGCGCGCGCGCGCGCGCGCGTGTGTGTGTATGTGTGTGTGTGTGTATGTGTGTGTGTGTGTGTGTGTGTGTGTGTGTGTGTGTGTGTGTGTGTGTGTGTGTGTGTGCAGATTTTTTCCCGTGCGCTTAGAGTCCATTTCATCGAGATTTTCCGCCTTATAAATACCATAATTATGATTATTATTAGTAATTATTACACCTCCTCCTCCTCCTCCTCATTCCCACCTGCCCTCCCTCCCTCCTCCCTCCCTACTCCTTCCTCCTTACCTCCATCCCTCTTCCTCAGTTGCTCTCTCTCTCTCCCCGTCCCCTCTTTCCCCAACCTCCCCCTCCTCCCTGTCTATCCCCCCCTCCCTTCCTCTTCATTTGCTCGCTCCCTCTTCCCCCCCCCCCCCCCCCCCCCCGCCCTCCCCCTCCCCTTTTTTTCCCTAGTCCTCTCCCTCTTTTTTTTTTTTTCTTTACAACATTATTCTTTCCCTCCTCATTCGCTCCCTCCCCGTCTTCCCCTCTTCCCACTCCACCCTCCCTCCGTCCATCTCCCTCTTCGATTGCTCCTTCTCCGTCCCCCTCCCTCCCACCATCACCATCCTCCTCCCTCCCATCATTCTCCCTTCTTGTTCATTTGCTCCCTCCCTGCTTGTCCCCCCCCCCCCCCCCCCCCCCCCAACACACACACACTTCCCAATGCATCTCTCCGTGCCCCCCCCCCCCCCCCCCCCCTCCTTTCCGCTCATGTACTCCCTTTTTCCGAAAACATCAAGTATTTGTTATGTATAAAATACGTGTATGTTCCATTAACGCTAATTTTAACAAACGAAACAGAAATTGCATGTCTTGATATCAGTTTTTTTTTTTTTTTGTTTGTTTGTTTTTTTTTAAATCGACATGGCCCGCTTGAAAGAGACCCACATAACAGCGAGCGAAGGAGAAATATGGGAAAGGCGATGGGGTGGTAGCATTTTTCTATAATGAAGGCCCTAACAGAAGTGAAAGGGAAGTTAAACTAGTAGCAAACCATTTTGATCGGAAAGTTTAAGTTAGAAACCGCGCAGCCACGAGTCCTTGTGATGCAAGTCTTGCAGGACAGTTTCAGCTTTATAATTATCAGCAAAATGTGTATGCCCAGTACAAGCCAACAATTTCTTTTTAATGCACAATTTCAGCGAATTCAGTGAGCTCAATTTCTTTTGGTTGGTGATGCTGTGTAATGATTAATAACCTTAACATAAATTTCAGGTCATGACCTTCGTGAACTAGAAATCTGAATATTTAATGATGCTATCGGTTCATTACAACTGACAGATATATAGAAAGCATTTGACAAAAACGAGAAATACTTCAGTGGTTCTGGCTGAAGCCGTTTGTTGCCCGCTGTTTAATTACTTGTTTTTGTTTGTTTGTTGGGGTGGGTGGTTGTTGTCTGAAGAACTGTTACTTCAAAAACACAAATATTTCTCCCTGTCAGACCGCCAAGCAGTAATCATAGAACTCTATGGGGGCGAGTTCACTCGTGGCCTCAAGTACCAGACATTTGCCAATAGCTATCTGAAGGTCGTTTTTTTTTTTGTTGGAAAAAATGAATGGTCTACTAGACACACACAACTTCATGGAATGTTAGACTGTGGCTCACCTTTGTGTACATGGGCATTGTGCAAAATTCGTAATTTCCGTGTTGAATATAACAAACTGCTGGCTAACAAAACCAGAAAGGACAAGGGATGAGGTCTGAAAAATGACTAACTTGTTTCAATTTCAAACGTTTCTCCCCTTACCATATGGTTAGCATGTAATACAGGAGATCTCTCTTTCCCATATATAGTTAGCATGTCATGTACTGGAGATCTCCCTTTACCATTGAGTTAGCATCTCCTCTTACCATCCATTGAGTTAGCATGTCACACACTGGAGATCTCCCTTTTACCATTGAGTTAGCATGTCACATACTGGAGATCTCCCCTTACCGTTGAGTTAGCATGTCACATACTGGAGATCTCCCCTTACCGTTGAGTTAGCATGTCACATACTGGAGATCTCCCTTTACCATTGAGTTAGCATGTCACACACTGGAGATCTCCCCTTACCATTGAGTTAGCATGTCACACACTGGAGATCTCCCCTTACCATTGAGTTAGCATGTCACATACTGGGAGATCTCCCTTTACCATTGAGTTAGCATGTCACATACTGGAGATCTCCCCTTACCATTGAGTTAGCATGTCACATACTGGAGATCTCCCCTTACCATTGAGTTAGCATGTCACATACTGGAGATTTCAAACATACCTTAATCTACAAAGAGTTCGAAATTATTTAAGTGCCTCAGCATGTGAAAGTTGGGCGCTTACACCGAGATGAAATTTGCATGAAGTCTCACAGGAAAAATTTTTCGGAGCAAAAGAGCTGACCGGTCTGGAAAAGTTGGTAACGATTTTTTTTTTTTTTTTTTTTAAGAAAGAAATCCAGCAACAAATTCAGATCATAAAACTCTAACAGATCTATCCGATGTTAACGGTGAAAACAAAAAACTACATTCAGTCCTTTTTGAAACACTACTTTGTTTAAACGTGAAGACCAAACCCCTTTTCTTCAATGCTGAATGACTCACGGCATAGAACAAGTGAGCGACATCAGCCATCGAGAGGAACGGACGTTACTGTCTCTTGAAGTTCAGCACCTAACGCGCATCGTTAGAATGTAACACTCTGGCCAGTTCTGTCCCGAACTAGTGGACCCAGAGGATTCAGTCAGGAGGGAGAGAAACAGATACACTGCATTGCCATGCCAGCAATAGACAGCCACAGGAAATGAAGGAACTGTTATTATCACTCATTGAAGGACTCTTCCCAACAGCTTATTTTTGCTGGAACAGAAAGTTTGGTTTCAAATCAGACAAAATCAATATGGCTCCGTGCAAAAGCTGTCACCAAGGAAACGAGGCTCAGAATCCTGCATCGAAAAATATTGACATGATATCTATCCCACGAGCATCATGCACAACAGGATGAAAATCTCAGAAACATCCTGTGATGACTCAGTTGATGTCACTTCTTCCCCCCCCCACACTTCTTCCCCCCCCCCCCCCCCCCCCCCCCCCCCCCCCCCCCCCCCCCCCCCCCCCCCCCCCCCCCCCCCCCCCCCAGAGTCCAGTTGGGTGTGACTTCGGAAATGTGCAGAAAAGAAGACACGCGTGCGCGCGCGCGCGCGCGCACACACACACACACACACATACACACACACACACACACACACACACACACACACATATATATATATATATATAGATATAGATATATAGATATAGATAGATATATATGTGTGTGTGTGTGTGTGTGTGTGTGTGTGTGTGTGTGTGTGTGTGTGTGTGTGTGTGTGTGTGTGTGTGTGTGTTAGGTCTTCAGTTTTTAACGTCTATACACATTATGTGATATTAGACGAACCTAATCTATATAAAAAATACATTAACAGCAACAGCAAAAGATGGATAACTAGCTATAAAACATCGAAGAATAACCGGTCATAACAAGGACGTTACAAAAACACCAGTTCCCATTTTACAAAACAGAAAAAATAGGACTTTTATGCAATGAAACAGCAATTTCACACATTAGTGATAAATCGGTTACAACTGTATCCATAGAACAATTAAGCAGAGGTGGTAGATGAGGTTTTAACTGCTTGCAGTGGAAAAGTATGTGGGAATTAGTTATCATTTCACCACAAAGGCATGTTATATTTTTGCAAAACTTTGTCTTAAAAGCATTTAGTTTGATCTTATATATTAGCGAAATTATGATCCGAGAAAACGGCAAACCACATTGATAAAAAGAATGAAGTGTGTCAAAGTTCAATAGCTGGTTTATGCGTGTATCAAGAGAACATCCCGAATTCTGTTGTTTTTTCCTAAAATGTTTCCAGCATGCATTTTCTAGAAGACTGTATCCCTCATGGACAGACAATGGGATACTGATAACCTCCGACCCGCTAGTATTTTTCTCTCCCCGTTTTGCTGCTCTATCTATTCTCTCATTAAACTGAATCCCACAATGAGAAGGAACCCCCAACAGAAACTAATTCTTGTACCCCTAATAATCAAGAAATGTATTAGGTGATGAATATCTGTAATCAGATCTTGTCTTACTATAGGGTTTGTTTTACTTAGGGCGAATAAAAACCGCCTTTGAATCGACACAGAAGAGGACTTGGAATATTGGATTTGAAAAGTCAAGTAGAAAATACAAAGCCATTAGAATGGCAGTTAGTTCTGCTGTAAAAAATAGACCTGTTTTTTTTTTTTCCAAGATAATAAGATTTTTCAATTTCAATGAAGGAATTGTAAATGCAGCACCTGCTTCTTTGGTATCCAAAAGAGACCCATCGGTATAAATTTTAAGATGAATACGAATTTTCAATATGCTCTTTCACTATTTGGCCTATCAGGTTTTCATTGTCACCTTTTTTCATCGACGTATGGCTTATATCAAATGATGCT
>JADBJO010003896.1:0-62500 GCA_016801955.1 Conus betulinus | reverse complement strand
CCCAACACACACACCACACTGTTGTCTGTCCATCGCATCCTCTGGTTTTCTCTCGCTACTCTGTCTGCCACGACCCACGCACCTCCCCACCCCCCTAAAACCCACCCCCCCCCCCCCTGCCCCCCCGTCCCCAATCCTACCCCCTCTCTCTCTCTTCTCTCGCACATCTTCAGTTTGGAAATCAAATCACCCCCCCTCCCACCCCCCCTCTCCTCCCCCCACCCCCCCCCCCCACCCACTCCTCTCCTCCTCCTCTCTCCTCCTTCCTCCTCCTCTTTTTCTTTTCCAGCTCCTTTTTTCAAACATTCATAAAATGTATGGCACAATACGCGTTTGTCATCCCGGCAGAATGCATGTCTCTTTCAAAAAATCGTTCTTCATAAACACTGGGGAAATGTTGCTCCGATACGAAATATGACACAGGAAAACAGAAAAACTCGCTGAATTCTTGCGGAAAATATTTAATCCTAGCAAAACATGGGGACCGGAATGGAAGCGATGCAATTCGGCCGGGCCCGCTAATAAGTCAATCAAGCGCTCCCCAAACCTTCTTGGACCCTGGTCGATGCTGTGTGTAATGCCATAGCACAGTACGGGAGAGAAAAAGAAACAGATTTTAAAAGAAATATTCGTAATCTCCTTCAAAACTGCTGACAGAGAGAGAGAGAGAGAGAGAGAGAGAGAGCAGAGAGAGAGAGAGAGAGAGAGAGTCAGCCAGCCAGCTAGACGGACGAAAAGACTGACACAGACAGTTCGACAGACACAGACAGATTGACACGCACACGCACAGACAGATAGAGACAGGAAGACAGACAGGTAGACAGACGGACAGACAGACAGACAGACAGACAGAGACACCCGGTTCTTCTCTCAACCCATTCAAGCCACGCCCAGAGTTTCCGTCATACCTACTTCCCCTCTTTTCCCAGCACGCCACCCGTGCCTCCAATATCCTCCTACTACACCCACTTTCCCACCACCCTGTGTCTCCAATATCCTCCCTACCACACCCACTTTCCCACCACCCTGTGTCGCCAATATCCCTCCCTACTACACCCACTTTCTCACCACCCTGTGTGTTCGATATCCTCCCTACTACATCCACTTTCCCACCACCCCGTGCCTCCAATATCCTCCCTACTACACCCACTTCCCACCACCCTGTGTCGCCAATATCCTCCCTACCACACCACTTTCCCCACCACCCTGTGTCTTCAATATCCTCCCTACTACACCCACTTTCCCACCACCCTGTGTCTTCAATATCCGCCCTACTACTTCCCCACCACCCTGTGTCTTCAATATCCGCCCTACTACTTCCCCACCACCTTCAATATCCTCCCTACCACACCCACTTTCCCACAACCCTGTGTCTACTACTCACCCACACCCACTTTCCCACCACCCTGTGTCTCCAATATCCTCCCTATCCTCCCTACCACACCTACTTTCCCACCACCCTGTGTCTCCAATATCCTCCCTACCACACCCACTTCCCCACCACCCTGTGTCTTCAATATCCGCCCTACTACACCCACTTTCCCACCACCCTGTGACTACAATATCCTCCCTACCACACCCACTTTCCCACCACCCCTGTGTCTCCAATATCCTCCCTACCACACCCACTTCCCCACCACCCTGTGTCTTCAATATCCGCCCTACTACACCCACTTTCCCACCACCCTGTGCCTCCAATATCCTCCCTACCACACCCACTTCCCCCACCACCCTGTGTCTTCAATATCCGCCCTACTACACCCACTTCCCCACCACCCTGTGTCTTCAATATCCGCCCTACTACACCCACTTTCCCACCACCCTGTGTCTTCAATATCCTCCCTCCCTACATACATCCACTTTCCGCGCTGAACGCCAAATTTGTCACAGTCTGCATCTCCTCTCCACTCCTTAATCCTCCTGTCGCCACCCCCCCCCCTCACCCTACCCTTACCCCTCATTCCATCTTCCGTGTGTGTGTGTGTGTGTGTGTGTGTGTGTGTGTGTGTGTGTGTGTGTGTGTGTGTGTGTGTGTGTGTGTGTACGCGCGCGCGCGCGCGCGTGCGTGTTTGCATCCGTGAATGCATGAGTGCATATGTGTTTGCGTCTGTACGAGCGTTCGTAGGTGCTCGTGTGCATACGAGCCCATGCGCGTGTGTGTATGTGTGTGTGTGTGTGTGTGTGTGTGTGTGTGTGTGTGTGTGTGTGTGTGTGTGTGTGTGTGTGTGTGCGAGCGCGCGCGCGCGCGCACCCGCGCGCAGTCAATATCATGTGATAAATAACCAATAAATCCAAACTTTGTTCCACCAGTGAGTGTGTACACACTGGACATTCGATCAAAATAAGAAGAAAGGTCTCAGTATCGCTGTGGCGACTTTTTCCCTGAAGGCTTTCAATACGCTCTTTGTATGATAGTCTTGGCAGTCTTGTAGACGTGAATTTCCTCTCTCTCCTTTCATAAGTCCCACAGTAACTTCAGTCAGAATCATTAGTTTTGATAACTACGTCCGGTCTCATACCCCTCTTTCTCAATGATCTCTGTATGGTTTCCTCATCTTAGCGGGTCTGCTGTGCTCTCCCAGTCATCCACTTCAATAAACCCCGCTTCCGTCCTCTTGATGTGACGGCTGCTCCAGACCGTGATTTGTTACCGTGTAGAGAACGTCATTGCTGACGTTTCTGGTGACGTCATGTTCTCTCTGGCAGTGCTCACCGCCTTGTTCGATCTCAGAGAACACTTGGTTGTGTCTCCATGCGCGCCTTCTCCTTTCCTGCCACGCCAAGGCAGACGTGCAGCGTCGTCTGATTTCCCCCATTTACCCAGGTTCGAATTCTTTTTTTTTTCTTTTCTTCTTTTTTCTTTCTTTCTGCGTACGCAGGCTGATACTCCCGCGGACACTGCCTGTATAGACAGGCAGTGGAGTTTTGTGTCTATGACCGTTTTTTATCCCGCCATTAAGGCAGCTATACTCCATCTTCGGGGAAGGTGCATACTATGTGTAACGTGTCATCCATACCAACGGCCAAACGGGCCTTTTTTTTCCGAAAGTTGGTGATGGGATTTTATGTGTGTGCAAGATGTTGTGCGTGCGTTCACACACGGAACCTCGGTTTATAGTCTCATTCGAAGGACTGTATGGGGAATGGGTCAGAACCAATGTAAAAATCCGAGGGAAAAATCCCCCTCTACCGAAATTTGAACCCGCAACCCCAGGATCACGAGTTCGGCACTCTACAAACTGAGCTATTCCGGCCCCCGGTTGGAACTGGATGGCAAGAGGTGATACACCGATCCGTGGATGAAGCTGGTCCTGAGAGGAGCCATGTCCTGTATTTCTTTCCAGCTTACACTTCTTCTGAGGCCGTGTTCCCACATTGTCCATTGGCCCGTTGGTCTCGCTGGATTGCCTACTGGATGACGTCAACATCCTCTTCCTTCTCCAGCTTGTGTAGTAGCATGTCTCTCTTTCGCTTTACTTATACCTTGGACCACTGCTGCCTCATTCCTATGGACACCATTCCCTGTTTGTTGGTTCGAGTATATCGTGTTATTCTGATCTCGCCATTTTTCCATAGTCTTTAGCTTGTTCTGGACCGGATCGATTCCACCACCTTGTCTCCAGAGTCCTCGTGCATGGTTAGTAACCTAGCTTCTCACTTTACACTCTTCCAGTGTGGATTTCAGCGGTCACTTTAGATTGGCTGGCCACAGTACAGCGCCGAGTCAGCGAGACCCGGTGGAACATTCAGTCATTTCCCTTGTGAATTTATTGATATGGACTTCAACTGATTCCACTGTACAACTGCTGACATTGTGCATCAGTGGAGTGCAGCGAATCTTCAGGATTAGCTTGAACTGCAGATATCACATCTTGTGTTTGCCAGAGAGGCTCAATGCAATTCTCACTAGTCTTCGCTCCAATTTTTTTTTTTTTTTTGACATTTTTATAGTGGTCGGTGGCAAACAAACACAGTACACAAGACTTGAAACTTGAGTTTAAATGACAACTCAATTATTTTGAAGTCTTCAGTATGGATGGTGAGTGGACATCAATGATTAAGGGAAGCGAAAACATGTTGCCGGGACCCTCGATGTGAAACTCTCTCTCTCTCTCTCTCTCTCTCATCCACAGAATCCACAGGAACTCCCTCCCCCCCCCCCCCCCCCCCCCCTTCCTCGTTATTTACTTTCCCTTCTCAATTTCTGTCATGCGCGCTTCCTAACCCATTTCCAGAGCTCCGAAGTGGGCTGGCGAACCTAACCCGGATTGTTCACACTGTCGGCAAGGTCTCCATTGCCCGTTCATCAGCATGCGCCTCGCACACTTGTCCATCCTCTTCCCTCTTCCTCTTACCATTGCCTGCATTCCCCGATTTGCTTCCACCCTGTCGTTTTAACCCTCGCTCAGTTTTAAAGAGCGAGCGCGCGCGCGCGCCCGTGGTGACTGTGACTGTGTGCGTACATCTGTGCGAGCGCGAGTGCGCGCGCGCGCGTGTGTGTGATGTGTCTGTGTCTGTGTGTGTGTGTGTGTGTGCGAGTGTGTGTGTGTGTGACAATGTGTGCCCGCGCGGTTTTGTGTGTGTGTGTGTGTGTGTGTGTGTGTGTGTGTGTGTGTGTGTGTGTGTGTGCGCGTGCGCGCGCGTGTGTGTGTGTGTGTGTGTGTGTGTGTGTGTGTGTGTGTGTGTGTATCTGTATGTGTGCGTGCGGTGTATGTGTGTGTGTGTGTGTCGGCTGCTCCACGACCATGATTCATGTTACCGTATCACACGGTCCAACCACCTGAGGTACCATGACAATCCAGCTGGCCATGAGGTCACCCACCGGGGAAATCATCCTCAAGTGCCCGTGCCGCTTGTTTTGCGTCCAGCCTTACCTTGCGGAACCTGCCTGCTGGACAACACCTGCCACGCGCTCTACTGTTAGTCTCTGGTGTCTGAGGAGCAGGAGAACCGGAGTGAGCCCTTCCTCCAGCGCCATCCCCATGACCTGCCGATGTCGGAACTTGCCAACGACCTCACCAGACACAGCGGACAAGCGGAGGCGAAGCAAAGCCACGATCACGATGATAACCAGGACACCATACGCCGCAGAGCGATGGCAACGTTTCTACTGTCCTTGTGACGGATGAGAGATGATGACAACAGCCCTGTTACCGTCCCTGGCGCTCGGCTGGGCAACAGAACACAGGAAATCAAATTGAAATGAAATTATACTGAACCGGGTCATGACATTTGGTACTGCGGAGTTCCCACTTTGATTCGAAACTACCGGCTATACTAGATTCTTCCTTTCACGGTATTTTGGGCAGCAGGCCCGTTGAGACAACTCATCTGCAGGACTGATCATGAACATTGAGCAACACTCGTAAAACAGGATCACTGAAAGGCAGAGGGTTACACTGTGGTTTCCAGCTTTTCCAGCTGGGCAAATTCCACATCGGAAGGAAACCGACTGCGCGGGGGAAAAGAACATGACACCAAGCGGTGGTTCTGGTGATGCTGGCGTCCAAACAGGTGCGTGTTGGAAGGAAATCTACGGCATGAACCCCCGTGTCACAGTGGACAGATAGAATGGTGTGTCTTCTTCCCCCGTAGAGATCCCTTGAAGGAATGCTAAGATGTCGACAGATGAAGGTGTGGTGATTCTTTTCTCTCAGGGATTTTAGCCGGTCAGGCCACTCCACTTCTACATGATTAGAAAATGCTGCGTATGGGATTTTCTTGTAGGTCTGCTGTTGTTGATTCGAAAAATCTGGCTGTGTGTAGTTATAAAGAAGGCGCTCGCACGCACGCACGCGCGCTTACTTTTCACACACACACACACACACACACACACACACACACACACACACACACACACACACACACACACACACACAAACCAGAGAGAGAGAGAGAGAGAGAGAGAGAAATGGGAGTATTGAAGTCACTAATCGCCTAGAATCCTGCAATGTCACACACAAGTTGGCTGCTCAGTTCTCAGCTGCATTAGCTTGAAGCGTCTTATTAAGTCATGTATAGAAGTACACGTCCGAGTCTGTTTAGAACCTTTGGGTATGCTGATACACCTATATGCATTAATGCACACATGAGCAGTACTGTACATAACATTCATAGTCAACTCAAATCTACATCTACGTGCATATTTAACGAGTACAGGCTCACATATATTTGCCTGAGTTATGCACGATTTAATGAATGGATCAATGGTAAAAAACAGGTTGAGTAAAGAGATCAGTAGAAATCAAGCAAATAAACGGAACCACCCTTCCCTTCCCCCGTCCGTTTTCCACACGTGGCCACCTCCTCTGAAACTCTGTGTTCAGCCTCTTCCAAATGCTCCTCCTTCCTGTCCGCCCCCCCATCACCCCCTGACCACACCACCACCCACGCCCTCATCCTCCCTCCCGCCTCCCCTCCCCGCCCCTCGTCGCCACAAAGTTCTCCTCGGATCATACAGAGAAAGGAATGCAAAATTCATCGAAAACAATATGTCACACACACACACACACACACACACACACACACATATATATATACACACACACATATACGCACACGCACACACACACACACACACACACACACACACACACACACACACACACACGCACGCACGCACGCACGCACAGAGTTGTTACGCAGATGCGGTGACACAGGACTTTTTCTACTGCTACTCTTCTTTTTTTTTTTTTTCTTCTTCTTCTTTTTTTTTTTTTTTTTTCTTTCTTTCTTTTTTTTTTTTTTTTTTTTTTTTTTTTTTAAGATTCTCTTTCAAACTGAAAGGGATTGGCGATCTTGAAGAGATGACGGTAGATTCTGCCATACTGCAGCGCGTTGAAACCGAAAGGAGCGTTGACCAGCAGAGTAGGCTGCTTACTTCTAGGCCTAGAGCGAAGAGTACGAACAGATACATGAACTGCAGGCAGTTGAGACACCAGACCTCCTCCTTCCTTCAATTCCAGCACATTCCCACAATGCCCATTAGCTTCCCCTGTCCCAGTCCTCTCCCTTCAGCACTTGGACTCTCCTTCCCATTCCGCCTATCAGCAACACTTACCCTTCCCTTCCTACTACCCGTCTCTTCCTTTTCCATCCTCAAACTCTACCCCCTACTCCATTCTCTTCTTCTCGTGTTTTGGCATCATTTATATCTTTTGTGTGTGTGTGTGTGTGTGTGTGTGTGTGTGTGTGTGTGTGTGTGTGTGTAATCACGTTCCAAAATGAACCCGAAGAAGCACCCATGGAAAAAATTTATTAGTTGAAGTAAATTAATCGTTGTCATTTTGAGGAAAAGCTTTTTTTTTATTATTATTATTAACGTGTTATCAGACGTGTGATCAGCTGTGAATCTATTAAGTTTTTGTTTGTTTGTTTGTTTGTTTTAACGTCGTGCCTATTTCATTTTGCCAAACTGCAATTCTTCCTCTAACCACGACGGGGCTTACAAATCATATTATATACAAATAGCATGGGTCTGTACAGATCTGTTCATTAATGTAACTGAATCCAGTAGTCAGGTTTAAGTGACGTTTGCTGCTTACCATTATCACTACCGTCGTATGATTCTGAAAAAAAAAAAAACAAACAAAAACAATGCAGATCCATAATCATGAACGAACATTTTTTTTTTATTACTTTCAGTCTCAGCTGACACGAAGTAGGTTAGGAGTACGATTAAATCAGCTTGAGAGACCTCTTTCAGATCCCCCACTAGACATCTTCCTTTGGAAAGAGCGCTTCTCCCAGTCAAAAACTAATGCTGAAATAGTTGAAGCATACCAGTTTGTGCATCTGTTTAGTCACTGTGGAGCGAGTTGGACATTTTGTAATTGAAGTCAGTTTGGAGTAGATGGAAAGAGGACAGAACAACGCGAAAAAAAATCTATAAGCAAAAGAAAGGGGCCCTTGAAGAGAAGTTAGTATGATGGAAAGAGGACAGAACAACGAGAACAAGATCTGTAAGCAAAAGAAAGGGTCCTTGAAGAGAAGTTAGTATGATGGAAAGAGGACAGAACAACGAGAACAAGATCTGTAGGCAAAAGAAAGGGGCCCCTGAAGAGAAGTTAGTATGATGGAAAGAGGACAGAACAACGAGAACAAGATCTGTAGGCAAAAGAAAGGGGCCCCTGAAGAGAAGTTAGTATGATGGAAAGAGGACAGAACAACGAGAACAAGATCTGTAAGCAAAAGAAAGGGGTCCTTGAAAAGAAGTTAGTATGATGGAAAGAGGAAGAACAACGAGAACAAGATCTGTAAGCAAAAGAAAGGGGCCCCTGAAGAGAAGTTAGTATGATGGAAAGAGGACAGAACAACGAGAACAAGATCTGTAAGCAAAAGAAGTGGGCTCTTGAAGAGAAGTTAGTATGATGGAAAGGAAAGAGGACAGAACAACGAGAACAAGATCTGTAAGCAAAAGAAGTGGGCTCTTGAAGAGAAGTTAGTATGATGGAAAGAGGACAGAACAACGAGAACAAGATCTGTAAGCAAAGGAAAGGGGTCCTTGAAGAGAAGTTAGTATGATGGAAAGAGGACAGAACAACGAGAACAAGACCTGTAAGCAAAGGAAAGGGGTCCTTGAAGAGAAGTTAGTATGATGGAAAGAGGACAGAACAACGAGAACAAGATCTGTAAGCAAAAGAAAGGGGCACTTGAAGAGAAGTTAGTATGATGGAAAGAGGACAGAACAACGAGAACAAGACCTGTAGGCAAAAGAAAGGGGTCCCTGAAGAGAAGTTAGTATGATGAAAGAGGACAGAACGAGAACAAGATCTGTAAGCAAAGGAAAGGGGTCCTTGAAGAGAAGCTTCGCCGCGCCGCCTGTCCCCGCTTCTCTTTCACAACATTTCTGTTCGAGATGATTTCCACATTGCTCTTCTTTGTCTTCCAATACAAAAGTCAAATTGAAACTTTTGCCAAATGGCAACGTATTTAGCACTCAACCATACATCTCTGCTGAATAGGAAAGAACACGACCTCAAGACCTACACATGCATACACACAACCTGTGCAAACAGACTGATAGATAGACAGATAGATAGATAAGAGATAGAGAGATAGATGATTAGATAGATGGATAGAGAAAGATAGATAATTCGATAGATGGATAGATAGATAGGCAGATAGGTAGATAGACAGTTAGATAGGCAGACAGATAGAAAGATGCTTATATGTGCATGTTGAACACATAAGAAGTGAGGCAAAGCAAATAGATTCTAAATATTGTCGATGTTAAACTTTCAATGTCATGATAAATACAATCTCTTTTTGGAATGTCGACTTCTGCACTCTGACTTTTAAAGTCCCCTTAGGGGTCGGCAGGGGGAGGAGGGAGGAGGGGGCGTATACATATAAATGAAAATCAGAAATATTCGAAGAACTTTATGTGACCGTTGATATACCAGACAAAAAATGGGAGCGACAGGTAGCCTATCCCACCATTACAACAACACGAAAGCGACAGTGATCGATTTTTTGGATGCTAAAATATGCAAACGTCCAGTAATGGAAGGTCTCCAAACGGTTTTTTTGTTGTTGTTGTTGTTTGTTTGTTTTTTTTTTTGTTTTTGTTTTTTTTTTGCTTCATCAGGACAACATGATTAGAAGGAATCAACCAATCAGAGACTGTGGCGAAGTGGTTAGCATCGCGGACTCCCGGCTGGGAGGTCGTGGGTTCGATTACCGTCGGAATCATTCATTTGTGGGATTTTTGTGCACCAACCGGCTCCTACCCAGGGTTGAGTTTACCCTGGGCTCAGTTGGGAAGACTGGGACCACCAGGTCGAGCTTCATCCTCGCAATCCTCCTGACCACTGCAGGTGTCTGCACCTCTCGGACCTGACTGACGCCGGGACGTATCATAGAAGTAAGCATAGAGTATAGTCCTGTCGTCCAGTCTCAGACCAGAATGAAAACCCGTAGCATCATCTTCTGATGATGACTTCATTTCGATTTCCTCTTCGCGTCCATGCTGTTGATGAAGTTTTGTCGGGGTCGCTGGTGTCGGCCAATTTATGGGGACTGTCGTCGGACAGACGTGGTGGCGCCCTCTGGAGGGAGAGCTCAGTCACGCTGGCTCCGCTACGAACAAAAGACTGTCGTCAGCAGGTGGCTAAGCAGGTGGCGTCCTGTGTATGTTGGTTCAGAACGGGCACCCACTAACACATAATGAAGAGACTCGGCAGGACAGAGTCTCCACCGGTGGGTTGCCTCATGACGACTTGACATTGTTTCCTTTGGATTGCCGGTGCCAGGGCTGTGGCCATGGACGGGGAGTCGGAATGAGTGGCGGGGCTGTGGTTTGCCGGTGCCAGGGCTGTGGCTACGGACGGGGAGTCGGAATGAGTGGCGGGGCTGTGGATTGACGGTGCCAGGGCTGTGGCTACGGACGGGGAGTCGGAATGAGTGGCGGGGCTGTGGATTGACGGTGCCAGGGCTGTGGCTACGGACGGGGAGTCGGAATGAGTGGCGGGGCTGTGGATTGACGGTGCCAGGGCTGTGGCTACGGACGGGGAGTCGGAATGAGTGGCGGGGCTGTGGATTGACGGTGCCAGGGCTGTGGCTACGGACGGGGAGTCGAATTATTCTGTAATGGATTGTAAGATGTCATTCTTTGAGTACAGATAAAAAACGGAAGAATCCGACTAACGAGCGCATGTATTGAACTGTATACAGGTTACGTTCTATTTAGGAGGTGCAGTAGGCCTACCTATTTGTATCATTCAGGTCTGATGTCATATTGAACACAATGTTCTTATTAATTCTATAACAAAATGTGAGATTCGATAGACAAACACATAATACGAAAAGTTTTGATACATCCCAAAAGAATATCATTTTTTTCAATCAGCAATCTAATCGACTGTGCATTCTTTCTAGGAATTAAAATTTGGCTCTATTTTGAACAGATTAGTATGGTCTTGAAATACGAAAACTGCCACAGATACTGGATTCATTGTCCTACATTTGGGAACACACACACACACATACACACACACACACACACACACACACACACACACACACACACACACACACACACACACACAACCCATTGACACTTGAATATGAAAATAAACAAACACAAAACTAACAGCAGAAAAATGTAATCATACGTAGCAAATAACAGAAGAAATGAAAAACATGAAAGAAAAAAAAAAAAAAGGACGTGAAACCCTTGAAAATGAAGCTTGTGGACGATTAGAGCAACAAACATGATGTTAAATAGAAAGAAAATATAGCAGAATAACGAATGATCCTATTACCTTTGATTTTTATTATGATGGATGTTATCCAGAACTGTTTCTTGATCTGGAAGTGCCCAATACCTGGCGTGTCTTTGATTTGTCGAGGGAAAAATTATGTAAAAGCAAATTCTGATCTATCATTACCGGTTACTGATGTTCTGTTTAGTAAAAAAAAAAAAAAAGTTCCTGATCTCCTCAAGGCAAATACAAATACGTTAATTTTGTAAGTTAGAGAGGAAATAATTATGTTGATTAGCATTTTAAAGAAAACACGGTCAACTCTCTCGGTGCACTTTTAAAAGGAACTAAACCTTAAAAAACTTTAGTCAGTTCCCAATATGAGTATATGCACGGCCACAGTGGTGAAGTGGTTAGCCTTGCAAATTCCCCACTGGAAGGTCGTTGGTTCGATTCCATTAGAGCCATTTATTGTATTATTTTTTTTTTTTGCACCCAACCGGGCTCCTACTCAGAGTCGCGTTTGCTTTGGGCTCAATTGGGAAGACTCGGACCACACAGTCGAGTTTCATTCGCTTAAGGGATGTGTCTCTCTGAAAGTTTTGCTCAAATTTCCTGACCAAATCCTCGGGTATTTGTGTCCTTCGGACCGGGTTGAGGCCGGGATATATTTTGAAAGTAAGCGGAGAGTACAGCCCTGTCATGCATTTTCATACCAGAAAGGAAAATCCGTGGCATAATCTTCAGCATCCTCTTTCTCATCGATCAGCTTAAGGAAGGATCTCAAACTCTGTGGCCCTTCATGCCCTGCTCTCATGGTGTACGTATCTCTCGGGCCTGGTTGACGCCGGGATATGCTATGAAAGTAAGCGTAGAATATATCCCCGTCGTGCGGTACCAAACTAGAATGAAACTGCGGCATCATCATTATCATCACCATCCTCATTGCTCAACATAAATGGTCATACACTATTTTTTCATTTACTGCGGCATCATCATCATCATCACCATCCTCATTGCTCAACATAAATGGTCATACACTATTTTTTCATTTACTGCGGCATCATCATCATCATCACCATCCTCATTGCTCAACATAAATGGTCATACACTATTTTTTCATTTTTAGCAGGTTATTTTCTCTGCATGTTTTTACTCTTTATAATTTTGTAGTTCATCGCCCACCAGTCTGATCAAAACACGCACGTATCCTTGGCGTATCTATCCATTTCACCACTAACCTTTTGCCTCTGATGCATTCTTCTGTCTGTATGTCTTCCTCAGTTATCTTTTTTTTGTCTGCTTACTTACCTTCATGCATACATAACACACACACACACACACACACACACACACACACACACACACACACACACACACACACACACATTTGTACATAAAAAAAAAAATCAAATACGAAATAAACAGCAGAAACATGTAATTAGTTGCAAGAAAGAAAAAAAAAACAGAACAATTTTTTTTTTTTTTTAATGAAAGAAAGAAAAAGGAAGTGTGTAAACTTGCATCTAAAGTTCGTAGACGCGCAGAGCAAAAACTATACGAAAATGTCGTGTCCAGTTTGTTGAATATCACCGGTTTAAGTCGACAAGATGTAATGTGGGCCTATTGGTTTAATGAATTAACAAATGAGATTGAGATTAAAAGAGAAAGGTTGAAGAAAAAAAAGTTGTTGGAGGAGACAAAAGATGAAATCGAAGGAAAAAGAGGAAATTAACAGGCATTTTTCTTTATTCTTGTGTGTGTGTGTGTGTGTGTGTGTGTGTGTGTGTGTGTGTGTGTGTGTGTGTGTGCGTGCGTGTGTGTGTGTGTCTGTGTGTCTGTGTGTGACTGTGTGTGTTGTTCTGTTTTGTTTTGTTTTGTTTTGTTTTGTTTCCACATTAAAAGAGACGTAATGCTCATAGAACTTTTTGGGAAAAAAGAATTCCTTGAACTGTCTTGAACGGAGGCATGCGAAACAAGCCAGAACACTGATTGCTGCTATCAGATTCAAGATCCCCTCTTCTCGTCTTCTCTCTCTCTCTCTCTCTCTCTCTCACGGCGCGCTTTTTTCCCCCAAGCAGACGGACGGACAGGCGCACACGTGTGAGGGACGCTATTGATTAGAATGTCACTGCGCCCTTAATTCATCTGTCCTTCCTCTTGTCCAACCCAATAAACATCCCGGTCGGAAAACGTCGCCCTCTTCTCAGCTGAGCAAATTTATTGCTGAAGGAAGCACTGGGCACTCGGGTGGAATTAATTCATCAGAATGCACGCGCACTCGTCGCGCGCTCAGCCGCCTCGCGCGTGAGAAACGCAAGACCTGCTGGCGTATCGTATTGAAAATGTTTATTGCCGATAGATCTTTGACCAGCGCAAGTCTGTCACTGTCAAAGGGAGGTAATCGCTCCTAAGAGGAACAAGCAACGCCAACCAGTCTGACCATCTGCGCGGAGGTTGAGTAGCCTGGATCTGGTCTGTTTGAGGAATAACGACAACAGGGTCTACCTCTGTCTGTCTTGGAACAGGGGGTTGTAAGTTGTTTTGGAAACGATCACATCTTCGTGTGATTTTTTTTTCCCTTACGACTGGTTCCTATCACAGTTGAGCTTTCTGCTGGTTCAAATGGAAAGAGTAAGATTGCACTCAAGGTCGTCTTGCTTGCTTGTTTGTTTGTTTTTTGTCACAGGTCGATAAATGTGTGTGTGTGTGTGTGTGTGTGTGTGTGTGTGTGTGTGTGTGTGTGTGTGTGTGTGTGTGTGTGTACTTTGGTATTTCTCACCCTGCTCTAATTGTGTATTTATCCCCAGTTCGATGGGTCTGACGACGTCAAATCAGGATCTCCAAAATCCATAAAAGGATTCGCATGCTGTAAGGCAGAAAGACAGACTGACACTGAGGGAATCGAAAAGCAGTATGCATCTGCATGTGATTTTCAAGTGCGCCAGGTTTAGCTGAGTTTATACAGTGAACTACTCTCTCTCTCTCTCTCTCTCTCTCTCTCTCTCTCTCTCTCTCTCTCGATAAAAAAGAGAGGAGGGGAGAGAGAGAGAGAGAGAGAGAGAGAGAGAGAGAGAGAGAGAGAGAGAGAGAGAGAGAGAGATTCGAAAGATATACAATAACAGTACCTAAATTTTACACGTGCGTGAAAGAACAGAAAAGGACACACACACACACGCGCGCGCGCGCGTGCATACTAAAACTTTGTATAAGAGTCGGGGAAAAGAGATTAGAGGAGAGTTAAATACATAGAAAATCTTTTATTCCCATGGAAGGCAAACCCCCGAGCATCAACCAACTGACACCAACCAGGTTCTGTCCGAGCTCTCTGACGAGACAAACGTTACCACTATCCCAACCATGTCAACCAAACACTCCCGATTGCGCTCAAGTCTATTGCATTCCCATCGGTTCCTTAGGGCCGCCACTCCGAGCATAAAAACACAATTATTCCCCTCAGCGTTTTCCCAACATGAGTGGGGGGAGGGGGGAGGGTGGGGGGGGGGGGCGGGGCAGGGATGCAAGAGAAACAGCCATAAGTCACCCTCCCAGACAAAACACATAGGAACAAAGAGCAACCCAGATGGACTATAAATCAGGCCACGGGGCCTCATGAAATGGAAACAGCTTCTGGGTTCGCGGCCCCTGGCCACGTGGGTTAACGGCAAAGTGAACACGCAGATCTGCCCCGTTCCCGAGGGGATTAAAGAGTGACGCGGGACGAGGGTGGGCGACGGGGGGGGGGGGGGGGGGGGGGGGGGGGGGGGGGGGGGGGGGGGGGGGGGATGGGGGGGTTGAATAGGGTGGGCCGCCAATTGGAGGAGGGTCAGTGATGCTCGACGGGTGCCACTGGGCGATGCGCTGTGTGCTCCGTGAGCCGGAAAGAAGTCATACATCTTTCAGCCGTTCTGCAGCTATCGGGGTGCACGGATCGGTCGGTGCGGATGGTTCACACCATGTCGGTAGGAGTCAGGGGTAGGACAGGGTCCCGAACATCTATCTGGTGAGGGGGATTTCTTGTTTAATGAGTGTTCTTGTGTTCTGTGGACTAAACTAATCACGGTTACTTTTCTGAGAATTTCTTACTTCCTGCTGGCACGTCCAAGTGTATTCACATCCAGCAAAATAATTATAATAATAATGATAATGTTGTTGATGATGACGATGATGATAAACGCAGTTAGCATCATAATCCTCCTTCTCCTCCTCCTCCTCCTTCTTCTCTTAATCCTCCTCCTTCTCCTCCTCCTCCTCCTCCTCCTCTCCTCCTCCTCCTCCCCCCTCCCCCTCCTCCTCCTCTTCATCATCATCGTCATCATCATCATCAATGGATATTTTTCTTGTAACTATACAGAAAACTCCAGATGCTTTACAAAAAAAAAAATCAGACAGACATGTGTATAATGCACAATGTTCTGCATAATACACAACGTACATATCAGACATACGCACACCAAAATACGTACGAAAAATTTACATACCCGTATACATATTTCGCTACAAAAACGCATACTTAAATATATGCACATTTACATGCTTGATATATCACACAAGTAGGCTACAGGTGTCCACTCTGCTTAGACTGATGTGTCACAACCAGACCGATTGCCGAGAGAAGAGACGAGGTTTTTACGCCAGATTTAAAAGAGCAAGAGTTTGTCGGGGGGTTGTGAGGTTTGTCTGTTCCATGTCGTTGGGGCTTGACAAAAAAAAGAAAAGTCTTGGTTCCGTCTGGCATGGGGTATCAGGGAAGTCGACTATGTGAATAAACAGGTCAATAAATAAGTGAATGATTAAATGAATAAGAGCGGAGCCGGTGACACAGAGTTTGATTTTGAGGAGTTCAGAAAACCACTTTTGTCCAGGGCCACTGACAGCAGGGAAAAAGTCAGAGTAGCTAGCTTATGGTCTGTTTGATGGAAAACAGGCAACAAGTGGACAGGGTAAAGAAGCAAAGACACGTGTCAAGGCATATAGGTTCTGTAAATAATTCTGGTAGCTTTTTTTTTTTTTTTTCGATGAAATCAGCAATTCCTGCACCCTCCTTACAAGCCTGCGCTTTGTTCACACAGAATGCAGGCACGCACAGGACATTCGATTAAGACATCAAGGGACACAATTTCTCCATGGCAGATGCCATTGTGTAATGGCCACTGGATGCGACACGACAGAACCTCCACGGGAGCGTTCCCATGGGTGTACCAGCCCATTTTTCATGACTGCAAAGCCCACCAGCGAAAAACGCCGCCATCAAGCAACTGCCTTGAGCATTCCGTGGCCTCATTCATTGCTGCTTCGCTGACAGATGAAGACGGTACAACTCCAGATACGGCCAAGCTTTCGCAATAAGATCTTACGGGCCCCTGAAGCGAATCCCGGATTACAGTTCTTCCCGCTGTCAACAGGACTTTCCCTGCGGTCAGTAGGTCTTTCTTCATCGTCACTGGGGCCTTCCCCCAGAGTCGACCAAAAGCAGAGACAAAAAAAAAAAATAATAAATAAATAAATAAGATACAGATGAAGGTGCGGGTGGGGCCCAGAGAAGTATTGTCCTCAACTGCCGAACAAACCAGCTGGGATCAATCCTGCAGCATCCGTGGATGCCTGTGCTGTGTTCATATAGGTGCAGGCACGTACAGGGCATTCCATTAAGACGTCAAGAGGCATAACTGCTCCCTGGTGGAAACCATTGCATAATGGCCACTGGTCGCGACGCGTGAGAACCTCCATAGAACCGTTCCCATGGGTGACCCAACCCATATTTCGTGAGCCCACTGCTGAAAAACGTCACCGTCAAGCAACAGCTGTGAGCATCCAGCCCGTTGCTGTTCCGCTGAGAGGTGAATGCCGCATTTCGAAGGAGGGAGTTTCATCCGATTAAAGACAGCAAGTAATCGTATACATACTGAAGAAAACAAACCAAGATACCTTAAACAGAACTGTAGGCCAGTCTCGTTGTTGAATGTTACGTATAAGATAGGATCATCATGCATCATCAGCCATTCAAAGAAATGTATTACCTAACCTGACTTTTGTGGACCAAACAGGTTTTATTGATGTTATACGTTTTACATATACTAGGGGCAATATACGGCTCATTTATGACACAACTAGAAGGTGAAACTTACCAGGTCTTTTTTTTTTTTTCAATGTATTATTGACTTTACAAAAGCATCCGACTCGATTAGCTGGGATTTTATGTTTAAAGTGTTGAAAGCATTTGGGTGTGAAGAAAGTTTTTGCAAAAGGATACAAACATTTTAAAGCAACAGTAACTCCTGCATCCTTGTCAATGGTCAGGTTGTTGACGAAAATGTACCAGAAAGTTTTGGTCATCTATGAAGTTCGACTATGAATCCTGGGAAAAGTAGTGCAGTTTCGCTGGGGAGCCGTAAAAATTCACAGTCCGTTACATGGACCACTTAGGTATGGTCTGGGTCCCGGAAAAATTCAAAATTCTTGGAATTTGGTTTACTAACGATTTATAAAACTGTTCCTCTATTACCTAATCAGAAAAACTAGCAGACATGAAACATTTAATGAAGATCTCTGTGAGAAGACAATTGACGCTTTCCTGAAAGGTGACGATATTAAAATCGGTTATTTGATCAAAGCATGTTTACTTTTGGCATTTACCACCTAATTCACAGGAAACTTTTTTTCAATCTTTACAACGCCACTGTTATACATTTGTGTCGAATAGGAAACCAGACAAGTGAAGAAAAAAAAAAGAAACAAACAAAAACAAAAAGCAAAAACAAAAAAATGAATAAATAACGCCTGGACTACCAGACCGGCAAGCATTTGCCTCTTCACCAAAGTTAACTTCGATGCAAAACATTCTGGCAACCCAACCTAAGTGGAGGACTATCACAACATTTTTTTGTTTTTTTTTTTTTCACTTCTTGAAAACGCCGAAAAATATGGACCAGAATACTTTCTACTTTTTCTAAACCGAACACATTTTGGACAGAAGTATTTAGCAGCACATGTAAAGATTGTCACTATGAAGATAACTGTAAGAATTCTGATGAGCTTCTTGCGGAGCCTGTGTTTTCAATCATAGAATACAGGTTGGGGGAAAATGTATTTCAACAAAAGCGTGGATTAACAAAGGAGTACACTGCACTGCATTTAAAAAAAAAAATAAATGTCTGAATTGAATATGTGCTTCAAAAAGCCGATGTCAACTTTCAAGGGTCAAAACGGTATCCCAACATATTTGTGGACACTCACACTTGGCCAAAATGCTGTAAGAAATGGGATGAAAAACCAAGTATTGAAAATGATTGAAAACTGTTCTCTGTCTGTCTGTCTGTGTGTTTGTGTGTGTGAACAAAACGTCTGGTGTGAAAATGAAATGGTTCCAACTAAAAATGAAAGACGTGCGTGAGGACCTATTGTCTAAAAGAAATGTGGATGCTGAATAGTGATCGCTGTACCTTTTGTGACCTTGAAAGGATAGCATTACCCACCTGTTTAGTGATTGTACAGTCATCCAGAATTTTTTTTTTTACATCACTGATGATGAATGTAACGAATGAAAAATGTCTGAATACATTTGATCTTAGGATAACTGAACCATTAGCTATGACTGGATTTGATAAGAATATGCATATTGACCTCTGTTTTATTTCATTACAATATCCGCTAAACAGTATTCATATTAGTACATATTTGCAACAAAAAAGGAAAAATCCCTATACTGAAAGTTTTTGTCCACAAACTGAAATAAAAAACTGAACTACACAGTGAGGTATAAAATTGAAGAATATATTGCCCTAAGAAAAAGCTTTGTATATGAAAGCACTGTTTACAAATGGACCCCCCCCCCCCCCCCCCCCCCCCCCCCCCCAAAAAAAAAAAAAAAAAAAAAAAAAAAAAAAAGACACTGTTTTGCAGACTCAGATTGTATAATGAACATGATATGCTGGTTTTGTACAATCATTATCAATATGATCATAACCGTTTAAGTCCCGGATATGATAAAAAACCCTGTATTAGCCCAGGGACACCAAACAGACGTTTTTTGAACCAGAATGAATTTTACAAATCATCCGTCTCCAGATTTCAAATACTTTTGGCTCGACTTGTACTCTCTCTCTCTCTCTCTCTCTCTCTCTCTCTCTCTCTCTCTCTCTCTCTCTCTCTCTCTCTCTCTCTCTTTTCATTTCTCTCTCTCTCTTTGCATGTCTCTCGTAAATTTTTCGTTGCATCTCTCCCACTTTAAAATATAAACGCTTGTTATTAGTATAATCGATCTCTTATTGTTTTAGTTTTTTCTTGTTATGTATATTTTGTTGTACGTTATCCTAACTTTAAAATATAAACGCTTGTTATTAGTATAATCGATCTCTTATTGTTTTTGTTTTTTCTTGTTATGTATATTTTGTTGTACGTTATCCTAATACAGATCTTATTTCGGGAAAATTAATTGTGCACGCTGCTGAAAAAAAAAAAAAAAAAAAAAAAAAAGTCACAGGTTCATCACCACCGACAATGTTGTTGGTTGAATTACACATTAAAATGCAGTTCATTAATAAGGATGGGGGGGGGGGGGGGGGGGGGGGGGGGGGGTTGTCGTCACTATCCCATGGTGAAAGGGTAGTTAGTGCTCAGGGTTTCCAACTCAGCTTCGGCAGAAAGTTACAGAACGAGAGGCACATCCTCCTGTCAACAACCAGCACTCCCATGCTTCAGGTATGTCGCACAGGCAGTCTTATCCTTTACAAAACCCATGAACACACCACATCGATCTCCGACCGCAGTTGATGGAGCGAGCACTAAAAGCGCAAGATCAGTAGACCAACGGTCACACTTCTACAAACCTTCCCCAAACTCCACTCTCCTCTTACACCCCCGGCACTGAATGGGCACATGAAAAAGCAGACAACCAGCCACCCACTTCCAAACGTCAATATGTACACTAAATAGACGTTGAACAGACCTCCCAGTCCATCAGGCAAAATTATTTCCCTTTGCCCAACTATAACGCTGTCCATAACTACAAAATCATTTTCATATGAGCTTGTAATTTCACTCCTCTTCATGACCATAAAAATGCATGATACTAATAGTTCTCATTGCACAGGGGAAACTAATACAATTATTGGTAACAACAACTATTTCACAGTAATTCTGATTCATGCGCGGACAGCGATCACAAATGTATTGTAACATCTCCAATAACCAAAGCAATAAATAATCGAAAGAAGAAGAAAAAAAAGAAAGGTTGAAAAAACAAAACCATGTCCTGTGTGCCGAGGTTTGCCGTGAATTTTATCTGTCACAACTTACCTGTTCAACCGCACCCTCGCCAGCAATGAAGACCTCGTCAACGTCATATACCACGCCCTGCTCCAGCCCACCACAGGAGCAACCAGATCAAAGTTCTCGTCGGCAAGGGACCCAAGCGTTATACACATACACCTAATTTCAAGTGTCGGGCCTCTTACACTGCACGCAGAACACCGGAGCGAAAGTACTGCGCTCTGTCCAGACTTCAAAACGTGAGTACACAGCAAAGTCGCCTCAGATCCAACGAACTATGTCAAGTCCCTTTCACACGAGGAAATTGTCAGAATGATGATTTTGACCACAGGCCAAACGTTTGTCTGATAATAGCGAAATCCTGAATTATGGGAGACTGGAGATAATGCTCAAACGGACGACTTCCTGCTGGTAAAAAGTCATTTCTGGAAAAGATCGATTTCTTTGTCGTCTGCTAGACAAATACGACGGAAAAAATAGAAAGCTGACCAGCCTTTAACCCCTATCAAAATTTCATCATAGGTACGTTCAAATTTTTATTTTTTTAACTAACTGATCACGGGAACACAGCTTCCACAAGACTGTTGATGAGAAATGTAGGCCTACCCCCTATTCAAATTTCATCAATAGGTATGTCAAACCATTTTTCTTTCAACTGATCACGGTAATACAGCTTTCAAACAGTTGATGAGAAAACGCCTACCATCTGAATTTAAAAAGAAAAAAAAAAAACTGTGCCCACTTTTGAAATTTCATCATTAGGTACGTCCACCACTTAAAAAAAAAAAAAAAACTGAGCACGGTAACACAGCTTTCACAAGACGGTCGATGAGAAATATAAACCATCTGAATTAAAGAAGAAAAAAAAAAAAAAGAAGAAAAGAAATGCAAAAGAAAAGAGCGCACCGCACGCAGCAGATGAAGGGATAGAATACGTCACCGGGACAACCCAGAATGTGACAATCATAAATTATAATTTGTACTCATGAAGGATGATTCGGAAGTCTTGTCAATTAGGCTGCACTCATTCATTCAATCGTACATTTTACAGGTATCTCAAACAAAAACAACAGCAAATCTTTTCTGCTGATTCTTCTCACAAAATTGATTTGATAACAATAGTGGTTAGTTCTTATTCACATGCGTAACTTTAAACAGAATCATTGTAGTCACCGTGTGTGTGTGTGTGTGTGTGTGTGTTTTGGGGGGGGGGGGGGGGGGGGGGGGGGGGGGGGGGGGGGAAAAAGTAAGCGCTAGTCATAGGAAAATCCAGTACACAGGCGTTAGATAGTCTGCAGTAAAATATCTTGTATGTCTTGTAAAATGATAGTAATGTATGATACAGGCTAAACAGATTTTGATTAAATGCATTTGGACTTTGGGCTACCTGCCTGGCTAGAAAAGACGTGCATTGAGCGCGCGAGCGTGCGCATGTGTGTATGTGTAGTATGCATGATGGATGCATATTTGTGTGTGTTTGTGTATGTATGTCTTGTGTGTACATGTGGTGCGTAGTGCGCATATTGTTGGCGTGTGGAGATGACGGTTCTGAGCTTGAACCATTTGTGCGGTTGAATTGTTATCAGTTTTGAAATATACTCTATCCACCCAGCAAGAATGGGAAGCATTTCCACATAGATTAAATGTAGTGCAAGGAAATAGATGGGCCCTGCCTTCCATAACAGTCTGCTCAAGACATGGTAAACTTTTGACAGTTCCCTGCCCCTACGGGCCATTCGACTAAGGGACGTTTAACCCTAACCTTTCTATGTGCATTTCGAGTGTCTTGTGTGCATGTGTGTGTGCGTGTGTGTGTGTGTGTGTGTGTGTGTGTGTGTGTGTGTGTGTGTGTGTGTGTGTGTGTGTGTGTGTGTTCATTTCGTTGTCCTGTTTGTTTTGTATCTTTCCTGAAGAAGACCTAAGAGGTCGAAACGCGTCGTGTTTTTTTTTTTTGTTTTGTTTTGTTTTTTTTTTGTCTTAGTTTTTGTTTGTTTGTTTGTTTTTTTTCCCGTGGGGCTCCAACCAGAGCGCGTGCAATTCCCACAGTGATCACTTATTTTGAATTTCCATTTCACCACTTTTTCTTCTCCATCATCCTTTCCCTCTCCCCCCCTTCCTCTCCTGCCTCTCTCTCTCTCTCTCTCTCTCTCTCTCTCTCTCTCTCTTTTCCATCTCCCCCCTCCCCCTCTCTCTCGCTCCCACCCCTCCCCTCACCCCCCCCCCCCCCCCATCTCCCCTACCTCTCTCTGTCTCGCTCCAACTCCCCCCTCCCCTCACTCCATTCCCTCTCTCTCTCTCTCCCTCTCCCTCCCTCCCTCCCTCCCTTCCCCTTTCCCCTCTCTCTCCATCTTTGCTAGGGTGGTAATTTTCTCTGTTTTTGTTTATTTGTTAATTTCCTGTCCGTCTCCAACCCGCCCTCTATCTCCCCTCTCTCTCCCATTCCCTCTCAATCACCTCTTCTCTCTCTCATCCTCTTTTCACCTCTCTCCCACCTTCTTCTCATCTCCCTCTCTCCACACCTGTCTGTCTCTCTCGCTTATTTTCTACCACCACTTTTCCTTATCTTACTGTCTTCTATTCAGGGGCAGGGGCAGGAAGAAACAAGAGTCGGCAAAGGGCACATCAAACAATCAAACAGAATCAATGTGTAAATACTGCATGCGCCTCAGTTATTCCTCCTCTGCCCCCACAGTCGGGGTCCTCCTCCTCCTATCCCCCCCCCCCCCCCCCCCCTTTTTTTTTTCTTTCTTTCTTTTTTTTTTTTTTTTTTAATCATTTTCTTTCCTTTTTGTAGGCAACAGTTTATCACTTGAACATTATGACAGGTACACGTACGATGACATATTTCACCATTGACTTTCAAGTCTTCTCAAATCCACCTCTTTTTCATGCATGAACTGGGTGTGAATAGGAGTACCATATCGAAATTTTCCAACGCACATCTTAGCTATAAGAATAAAGTGATTGATATATCTGATCATTTTTTTGCCTATAGCAACTCTTTTCCGTAATTCCAAGTAAAGCTTCAGTTCTGGCTACCACCATGTGAACATTAAACTTCCGCAAAATAGTATTTTCTACACATGGCCAAACAGGTTTGATTTTATAACAGTCAAAGAAGAAGTGCTCAACAAAATCCACTTCACCCTTGCAATAGGTACATTTATTATCAGTAGCTAGGCCCATTTTAAAAGAATACGAACCTCCGCCCAGTCAGAAACCGAGTAAGCTTATTATCTGCATCTCTTGCACGTTCAGTTTTTATGTTGGAGCGCAATTCACACCCGAGTTTCGACAGAGCGAGCTCGATCTCGGAATCGGCCACAGAGATGGGTACGTCATCAACCCATAGTTTAGTGCTTGTTTTTTCCAGACCAGAACCATCGCGCAGAAGAAATGAGTTAGTGTCACACACGCTTAGAAGCACGCCTCTCAAACACATACTTGCACACGTAGTAAGTTACGTGCTTCCGCTGTTGTGGGATAAATTCTCCATAATCCATGAATTTCTTGAGCCCCTAAAATGGAGCCTTGTCCGCTTGTTCTTTCCGCAGCTAAACACACACTGAGCACTGAAGGGTGCTGATTGATTGCATCGGGGATGTCCTTATTTCGCACAAAAACCGGCAGTACTCTTTCCGACATCTAAACTAAAGTGTTAAAGAAAGAAAACACGAGAACCCAAACAAAACAAAACCAGAGTGAAACAAAGGAGGGGGGGGGGGGGGGGGGGGGGGGGGGGGGGGGGGGGGGGGAGCAGAGCAAAAAAAAAATCTCAAAACACACACACACACACACACACACACACACACAAACGAACAAAAAAAACTCGGGTGGCAAGAGAACGACTGAGTTGAAAATTCAGCTGTGAACATTCATGTCTTGTGATTCTGAAGAGGCCGAAAACGGGCAAATACTAGCAAATCTTTAATGAGCATGCCTATTGCAGATGCTAGAATTACATCAGAATTCGCCCATTTCCGGCAAATGCGGTCTAGCATTTGCCTCAGTTTTCTTTGATGTTGCCAGCGCAGGGCTGATGCTAGTATGTTTGTAGGGAACCCTTGACCTATTCCAGTGGCTCCTTAGTTTGTCCTAATAGGTAGAGCTCCGGGCCTCAAATCCTGATGTCAGAAATGGGTTAGTTTGTAGGCATGTTTTTTCCCGGATTGTAGCAGATGTCGTCGGTAGGAATCCTTAAAAAAAAAAAAGAAGGAAAGAAAGAAAAAGAAGAAGAAGAAGAAGAAATAAGAAAAACAGAGAAAAAAGCCCTTGGGTTTGATTTTTCAGTGTTGCATGCAGACCGATTCAGTTTCATCCATTGTGTTCTGATTCTTTTCATGTAATGCTTATAAAACGCATATGTTGCTATGTAGATATAGTGCGTAGCGTGCGAACGCGCGCGCGCGCGCTTGTATGCGTGCGCGCGTGTATGCGCGCGTGCGCGCTGTCATCTCATTATTATCGAGGCCGACGTCATCTCATTATTACCAAGGACGATAACTGGGAGTTGTGAATCTGCGTGACCCATTCCGGAAGTGTAAATGTGTACACAGACGACGAAAGTTTGTTCAACTTCGAGAGGAGTCTGAGTTTGTAATTATTTTGGGGTTGACTCATCCGAAACCAATTGAAAGGGAAATGGATCGTCGTCTGTTGTCATGCTGATCGTCAGTTATGGTGTGACAGAATCCCAGTACTATGGCCTCGAACGGCAGCGGTAAGTTCTGAAGTTAACGAGCTCGGGCAGAGAACTGATACTCCACTTCCCCACCCAGTCGAACTATCAACAAAGTCAGACTTAGTCATTTGACATAATTACAGTTTCAGTATGAATGGTTCACACTGTGATAGGCCAGATGTTCTTGAAGACACTTCCCTACTGAAGCTTGTTCACACCATGTTTTTCATTTTAGAATTCTTCTTCTTCTTTCCTTTGGTGCCCACGATCTTGAGGATGATAATTCTGGCACGAAAAGGGGGGGGGGGGGGGGGGGGGGGGGGGGGGGGGTGTAGGCAGTCCATTTGCATGCTCTGATCATTGTGATCACGTTCATTGTGATTCTCATTGTCCATAATTCCATGTGTGCTTTGTTCTGCTTAACTGGGGAACCCCTCAGATAATCAAATTACCAGTCCCTCCCCCTCCCCCTCGCCCTAGTTGGATGCCAGAATGATCAACATATTGATTGTGGGTTCTCAACAGAAGAAAAGAGTTCTGTGATTGACAGACAACTGTAAACAATGTTTAGAAAAAAAAGGACAAGGAATACATCTTTTAGTAGTAGCACCAATACTAGCACTATTAGTAATATTTTGGCATGGTATAGGGAATGGCGCACGCCAAAACCTCTTGGCATAGGTCTTATCGTTCAATGCTCATTGAGAGGTTTGTGGTTTACATGGCATGCTCTGATTATAAAATTTAATTTTTTTTTTTTTTTTTAGAAAAATCATCAAAATTTATGTGTGTCCAGGAGGTTTTTGAGTGTGTTAGGAGCTGATGCATATCTAGTTCAAGTGATAGTGAGTTCCAGAGATTAACACTCTATTGCCCAAACAATGTTATGCTTGTTATATGAGTTTGAGTAAGTACCTTATCCTTTTGATTGCTTACTTTTTTATGGTATGATGAAAGCATGTCTCAAACGAGTCAAAGATAACATACCTTCTTAGGTATTAAGTATTTTCTAGACCTTGGTGAGATGACCTCTTATGCCTTCTTCTTGTAAGTATAAATTTAGTAATCTTGGGCTATCTTGATGGTTCATCTCTTCATACTATTTGACCACTTTGGTTGCTCTTCTCTGTATTCTCTAAACAGATTGTGGTTGTTACTGGTGTGAAAGGTGTGGATACCAGAATATATTCCCATACTCTTGATGCCAGCAAAACATTGACTTGGATAAATGGATAAACGTTTGTTTTGATTGTTTCTAGAGTCTGATTTGCTGTGCTGGTTACATTTTGTATTTGAGTTACGGTCAGATTATCAGCTGTGATTTTTTTCCCACTCAGTATACTTTTCCAGTTTCATTGCATAATGACATTCAGGATTATTTTTTCCTGCAGGCATTACTTTGCATCTGGTTATGTTGAAATATGAATTGTCATCGATTATTCGAGTGATTTGGATTATCAATACTGTGTTATGTTACTGTTTATATTTTTGTGTAATCAGCAAACATTTTGCATACATGTGCTTTTGTCATGACTTGGTAGATCATTTCTGAAAATAGTTTAAGGTGAACCAAAGATTCTGCAATGAGTTCCATTTACTATCAGTTTTTGTTGAATACCTACGTCTGTTTTTGTTGAATATATATGCAGATCACACTTGAACCTTTTGCTTTCTAGCAGGTAGCTTTTGTCCATTTTTATCTTTGAGTTTGACAGGGGTTCAAAATTGACATGTACACATACTGATGCCTTTGCAAAGGTTATCAATATGCTTGGATTTGTTGGCGTTTTCATTCATGGATGATCACACATTTGTTTTACTCATTAAATCAAAGCATATGAAAATATTATTTTGACTCTAGGCTAATTGAATAAAAGAAAATATGATGCTGTCAGCAGACTTCAGAGAAGGGGCAACAATGCGTGTTAGTGGCATGCAGGACAGAAATTAACGTTTTGAAGAATTAGAAGTGACTGTATACAAGTATTTAGAATACTTATCAGCATTGATAGTTTGGAATTATTGTTGTTGTTTTTTTTGTTTTTTTTTTCAACAAAACTTTCTTTTGACTGAAAAAGAAATGCCACAGACAAAGTGACATTTCCCTTCCTGTAGTTCTAAGTAAGTTGTACTACATTCACACAGTTGATTTGAAAAAAAGTGAACAGATTTACTATCAGAGGGTCCTAGTGTGAACATGCTATTTCTGCTCTTTGACTGTCTTCCATTTTTTTATGTTTGTTGTGTAAAATCATACTCCCTTTTCTTTGATCATCACTTCATTGCATTACAAATCCTGTCAAGTTTGCATGAAAACCAGTTGTTGCTAAGCAGCAGCATTTCATCGTGTTTACAAATGCTTTTTTCTTCGGTCGTAAACTAAGGAAGTGAAGCATTGCTTGCCTTAGCACCATCCTGTTTGTGTTTTCAGTGATGGTATAAAACTGATACCATTGCAGATTAGACCAAATTCCTTGAAAATGCAAGCTTAGCAAAAAGTCTCAAATGCAATAGCAGACATGGTCAGAAATGTGCTCACAACAAGCCGCTATGGTGCAGGGTGTAGTGTCACACGTTCCCAGTTGGGAGATTGTGGATTCGATTCCCATCAGAGCTACTTAATTGTGGAATTTTTGTGCCCCAACTGGCTCCTACACAGAGTTGAGTTTCGAATGGGCTCAGCTGAGAAGACCAGAAAAAACACTTCAGTTTCATCCACTCAATGGATGTGCTTCAAGATTGTTGCTCAAAGTTTGTGACCAGCTCTGCAGGTGTCTGCATCTTTTCTTGAGACCTGGCTGATAGTGATACCAAGATACCTTAAGTATGAAAGTAAGGGTAGAGAGTAGCACTGTCATGCCATCTCAGAACTGGATTGAACACCATAGTGTCTTTATCATCCTCAACCTCATTGATGGGTATCTTTTAAAAATCTCAAATTCTGTGGCCCTTCATGCCATGCTCTCATGGTGATCTGGGTGGTGATTTCCTCTCCACATCTATTCTGTGCCATAGGTCAAAATCCTGTCTAGGTCGCTTGCAGTCAGCAAGTTTACCATGTTCCCTTATTTACAGTTGTAACCAAGCATGGGATCTTTCGGCTGTTCAGTGAATGTCCATTGTTCGAATACATGTAAAGGTTTGTCAAACTTGTATTTTTCTGCTGCGCCGCCACTGCCATTGTTCCCAAAGAGACGTGGGGAAAATGTTTTCATTGAATTTCCAAGCTGTGGTGTTAGGCATGCTGAAACTATTTCCTGTTTGCTTCTGAGACTAAGACATTGTTCTCCTGAAGAGTTCAGAACAATGGTGAAAACTAAACAACCAGAGATGGTTCACGATCTTGATGAGGCTAAGACGTTCTACTGAAGAGTTCAGAACAATGGTGAAAACTAAACAACCACAGATGGTTCACGATCTTGATGAGGCTAAGACGTTCTACTGAAGAGTTCAGAACAATGGTGAAAACTAAACAACCACAGATGGTTCACGATCTTGATGAGGCTAAGACGTTCTACTGAAGAGTTCAGAACAATGGTGAAACTAAACAACCACAGATGGTTCACGATCTTGATGAGGCTAAGACGTTCTACTGAAGAGTTCAGAACAATGGTGAAAACTAAACAACCACAGATGGTTCACGATCTTGATGAGGCTAAGACGTTCTACTGAAGAGTTAAGAACAATGGTGAAAACTAAACAACCACAGATGGTTCACGATCTTGTAAGCGGGCATGCTTTAAAATCATTTGAACTATTGTCCATCTAAACTATACAGGGATAATTGTATGTACTGTGTACTGAGTGCATCTGAAAATCAGTGTACTGTGGCGGCTTATTAGCAGTCATTGAATCGGTGATCAGCACTCCAAAGCTCAAGTGCAGACTACAAGCCTTGCAGATGAGACCCACATTTTGTATGATGTTACTTAATTTTCAACTGCCTGATCTCAAAAGGGTGTGCAGGGTGATAGGCTGAAATGATGTTGGAATCATGATAAAGAGAAACAAAAATGTGTGTGTGTGTGTGTGTGTGTGTGTGTGTGTGTGTGTGTGTGTGTGTTTTCAAGCAAAAGTAGCCTGTCTCGACTTTGTTTTTCCTAGTAGGTGTTTTTTCAGGGGCAAGTTTTGAGTTATAAAATAAAGAGAAATGGAACTGCAGAAACACACAGCTTTCTATGGTTTGATTTATTAAAGAAAGTCCCAAAAAGAAAACAAAATAATTTACGGATATTGTTTCAGTTGTTCAGAGAGGTTCTGTTTGATGTATCAAAAACAGATCAATAAAAATTATCAGATCTATATTTTTCAGGGAACAATGCTTCAAATGATAAGCGCTCAGGATGTTTTATTTTCTACCGAAATTTTTTGAAGTTTCTGTGTTTGTATCTTTATTTTTTTCTCTTGTTCTATAAATTAGAGAGAAAAGACAATAACAACAGGGAGAACAACACATGGATACTGTTTGAAAACAAAGGGGAGAGAGAAGATAGGAGGGAGATCTGGACAGAGGCTTTGGGGAGGGGATGAGGGAAGATTCCTTAGGATCCTTAGGTCTATTACAACGACAATGAAAAAAGAAAAGAATTCTACACACACACACACACACACACACACACACACACACACACTTAAAAAAAAAACTTCTCAGAGAGAGAGAGAGAGAGAGAACATATGTATGCAATGATTCATCATGAGTATGAGTGGTGATGCTGCTAACATAGTTCATCATAAGATGTGGTTGAAAAAAAAAATTTTTCATACAAAAGTTCTTCCTGGAGCAAGCTAGCAAGCAAGCAGAGTAGAGAGAGAGAGAGAGAGAGAGAGAGAGAGAGAGAGAGAGAGAGAGAGAGAGACAAATGGACCATTTTGGCTGTTACTGGAATGAATGTCTGAGCACATACAAATGTATACACATAGGCCTAACAGTGAAAAAGAGAGAGAGCAGAGAGAGAGAGAGACACAGAGGCCACAACACACACACAGAACACAGACACACAGACACACACACACACACACACACACACACACACACACACATGCACACACGTACATCACACACACACACACAGAGGCATATTTGAATGAATACAGAGAATATGACATGACGAAATACGGTGGATAAACTCCAGCCCGCTGAATCAGATCCTGAACATTTTGACCCAGTTGTGACAGACATTGGGTCAAAAAGTATATATAGGATCTATTTCAGTCACTTGGGATTTTGTTGACAGTACTTAGTCATTTCCGGTTTTTGGTTGTTTCTGTCTAGGTCACCTAGTTTTCTTATCGTTTGTGTGTGGAGAGGGCTGGAGGGGAGGGGAGGTTATTGTTTGTGTATGGAGAGGGGTGGATATAGGAGGGGAGGATTTGATGTGGTATGTGAGGAAGAAAACATAGGAACAGATCCTCAAACAGATCCCCGTTTTGGTCTGTTTCAAGGACTCAAGGAGCCTTTTCCTTGAACACTTTGGAAATGGATCTCGTCATCCGGTGTTATTCATAATACTATAAGAAGTGTTTGGTTTCTTTCTTTACTTTTTCATTATGTCCTGTGTCAGATTTCTGATACTTATTCTTGGAATCTTTCACAATTGTCACTCCTCCATTCTGTTTCTCTTCTGAGTTGTCAGACCAAGCATACTGAAACTGCCCATAGTCCTTGAGCTGGCATCATTATAAGAGTGTGTGTGTATTTTTGTATGTGTACAGTACCCAATAAGTTGAATAATTCAGTTTCACACACTAGTCTTCTGCATTCAATATACCAGCGAAAGAAGTTTTTCATTAGTTCCAAGTTCCTTCATTTCTCATTTTCTATTAGGTGTCCTGGAGAACACCGTGGAAAACTTGAGAATGTGTGCATTGTTTGCTTTTAAACACACACACACACACACACACACACACACACACACACACACACACACACACACACACACACACACACACACATACATCTGTCTTTGAGTATTTTTATATTATTTCTTTCCTAGGCTGTTTTAGTGACCTTTCCCAGGTTCATGCACTGAAACCTTCATGCCTGAATTTTTTGTCATTCTTTTATAATATGGCGGCAGCCTTCTCTGGAAGCATATTATAAACAATGTGGTGCTGGTGCTTCCTGTAAGGAGGGATGCAGTTTTCATTACTGGTAAGGGCAGCAGCTGGGTCGTTTGACTCTTAATTCTGTGAGAGACAGAGAGAGGTGTGGCAAGGGAGAGAGAGAGGATAGAAGAGCTGAAGGAGGGAGACAAAGAAATAGAAAAAGAAGAAGGGATGAAAGGATGGAGAAGAAAAAGAGAGGGCAGAAAGGCCCTCGGGTTTGTGTTTAAGGAGACTCTGTGTGTGTGTGTGTGTGTGTGTGTGTGTGTGTGTGTGTGTGTGTGTGTGTGTGTGTGTGTGTGAGAAAGACTGAGAGACAGAAAGAGAGAGTGAGAGAGAGTTCAATTCATGTTGTTTATGGCCCAGTCAGCCACATGGGTCATAAATAGGGCTGCCTTGTGTATGTGTGTGTGTGCATGTGTGTGTGTGTGTGTGTGTGTGAAAGAGAGAGAGAGAGAGAGAGAGGGAGATGAATTCATGCTGTGTATAGCTCAGCCAAATGCAAGGGCCATAAATAGGGCTCCCCCCCACCCCCCCTCTCAAACTCTCTCTGTATGCATTTTGTGTGTGTCTGTGTGTGTGTGTGTCACACTGTGTGTGTGTGTGTGTGTGTGTGTGTGTGTGTGTGTGTGTGTGTGTATGTGTGTGTGTGTGTGTGTGTGTGTGTGTGTGTGTGTGTGTGTGTGTGTGTTAGAGAGAGAGAAAGCAAGAGACGAGAGAGACAGACAGACAGACAGACAGACACAGACAGACAATCACACACAAACACATTCACACATGCATGCACACATATGTACACACACACTCACACACATATATATATATCACACACAGACACACACACATATCACACACGCTCACACACACACACACATGCACACACACACACACACACACACACACACACACACACACACGCACACACACACATACGCACTCACACACACACACACACATGCACATGCACACATACACACACACAAACACACACACACACACACACACACACACACACACACACACACACACACACACACACACACACACACACACACACACATATACACACACATACACAACACACACACACACACACACACACACACACACACACACACACATACATTTGGTGATGTTTTTGTCATCACACTGTGTTCTGTTCCAGTGGCTGAAGAGTGGAAGAGCGAGCCAAGCAGATCACGTGCAGGAAGCGCGGTGTCCCCGCGCCCTGCTGCCCCAAAGCCAGTGATCGCACGAAAGTGAGTCACTGACTTGCTTTCTAATTAGTCCCTCAGTCTTACACTCGGACTTTGTCTCTAATTAGTCTGTCAGTCTTGCACTCTCTTCCTCTGCCTGCCTGTGTGCACAAAGCATGGTGAAGAAGTGGGTGATCTAGCTCTGGACATACTGCTGTTACGATGAATTACTGCTGAAAAAGTGGATGAAATGAGTCTGTATGTACGTGTATAGCTAAACTGATTGTATAGTGAAGAAGAAGTTTATCAGGCTTTTTGTGTATAGTCATATGATAATGGTGATATGGTAAACTACTGGGTTTTTTCTGGCTTCTTCTGTATGGCTTTTGGACGATGATTATACGGTGAACAAGTTGGTCATCTGACTTCCTCTGCATGCCCATGTGATGGATCACAGGGTGGAGAAGTGGGTGCTCCAGCTCAGTGTGTGTAGGCAGATAATTATATTGACATTATGTTGTTGTAGTTGTTGCTGTTGTCGTACCCTGGCTAAAAGACTCCAGGGATCATCCAAACAGCCAAAGCACTTGAACACTATGTACAAATGCATCAGCTGGGGATGAGAACATTACGACATATGATTACGTTCTGAAGCAGTGGGCGATCGATCTGGGTCTCTCTGTATTAATTAGTGTATAGCTATTGATGTAGTAACGAGTATTTGATGAAGTGGATGATCTTGGTTGCTCAGTGTATCGTGGTAGCTATCAATACAGTAATGATTATATGATGAAAAAGTGGCTGAGCTGGGCCTGTGTTGCCTGTTCATAATGATTTATAGGGTGAAGATGGGGCAGGATCTCTGTCACTGTTTCATAATGATTACATCAATTGTGAAGAGGTGGGCAAGCTTGGGGCCTGTATCACTTTGTTTTGCTAGTTAATGATGATTGTTTGGTGAAGAATGGGTGATTTGAGTACTTCTGGGTGTTCACAATAATCATGTATGCTTGACATGGTGGGTACATTGAGAATTTATATTTACATTTCAACAGTTATACTATTACTGCTCAAAACTTGTGACAGTCAACAAGCGCTAGGTATGAGGACAAAAGAAAGCAAACATGGTTTCAGAATCGTACAGAGTTCAAAAGTAAAGGTTCCACAAGACCGCAAAATGAATGGAACAAATAAGATACAACACACACACAATGTGTTTCGACCTATTAGTCTCTTTCAGTTTGTGCTAACAAGTATGCTGAACACGGAGAAACCAAAATACAGCAGCAGAAATGTTTTCACAAATAGTTTCTCCCTCCCACAGCCTCCTTGATCCATGTCTGTTCAGTTCTGTTCATATGAACTGCAGCTCCAGCTGATACAGGAACAAACTTCCCACAGGTCTTTATTGAAGAAAAAACCAAGCTGTTGCTTCTTTTTTTTTGGTTCTTCTTGTGTGTGTCTTACTTGCATGGGCTGCCTGATGATCAGTACCTGGAGATATGTTGTGTTTGTTGTGGTACTTGTGTGTTACGGTGGTTTGGTGGTCTGATGTTGTGCTTGTGTTGTGACTTGTTTGTTACAGTGGTTTGGTGGTCTGATGTTGTGTTTGTGTTGTAACTTGTTTGTTACAGTGGTTTGGTGGTGTGATGTTGTGTTTGTGTTGTAACAAACATGTGTTGTAACTTGTTTGTTACTTTGGTTTGGTGGTCTGATGTTGTGTTTGTGTTGTAACTTGTTTGTTACATTGGTTTGGTGGTCTGATGTTGTGTTTGTGTTGTAACTTGTTTGTTACATTGGTTTGGGGTCTGATGTTGTGTTTGTGTTGTAACTTGTTTGTTACATTGGTTTGGTGGTCTGATGTTGTGTTTGTGTTGTGCTTGTTTGTTACAGTGGTTTGGTGTGTGTGGTGTTGTGTTTGTGTTGTAACTTGTTTGTTACATTGATTTGGTGGTATGGTGTGTGTGTTTGTGTTGTAACTTGTTTGTTACAGTGGTTTGGTGGTCTGATGTTGTGTTTGTGTTGTACTTGTTTGTTACAGTGGTTTGGTGGTCTGATGTTGTGTTTGTTGTGTAACTTGTTTGTTGCATAGGTTTGGTGGTCTGATGTGTTTGTGTTGTAACTTGTTTGTTACATTGGTTTGGTGGTCTGATGTTGTGTTTGTGTTGTAACTTCTTCGTTACATTGGTTTGGTGGTGTGGTGTTGTGTTTTGTCTTGTAACTTGTTTGTTACAGTGGTTTGGTGGTCTGATGTTGTGTTTGTCTTGTAACTTGTTTGTTACAGTGGTTTGGTGGTCTGATGTTGTGTTTTTGTCTTGTAACCTGTTTGTTACATTGGTTTGGTGGTCTGATGTTGTGTTTGTCTTGTAACCTGTTTGTTACATTGGTTTGGTGGTCTGATGTTGTGTTTGTGTTGTACTTGTTTGTTACATTGGTTTGGTGGTCTGGTGTGGTGTGTTTGTGTTGTACTTGTTTGTTACATTGGTTTGGTGGTCTGATGTTGTGTTTGGGTTGTACTTGTTTGTTACATTGGTTTGGTGGTCTGGTGGTGTGTTTGGGTTGTACTTGTTTGTTTGTTACATTGGTTTGGTGGTCTGGTGGTGTGTTTTGGGTTGTACTTGTTTGTTACATTGGTTTGGTGGTGGTGTGGTGTGTGTTTGGGTGTACTTGTTTGTTACATTGGTTTGGTGGTGTGGTGGTGTGTTTTGGGTTGTACTTGTTTGTTACATTGGTTTGGTGGTGTGGTGGTGTGTTTGGGTTGTACTTGTTTGTTACATTGGTTTGGTGGTGTGGTGGTGTGTGTTTGGGTTGTACTTGTTTGTTACATTGGTTTGGTGGTGTGGTGGTGTGTGTTTGGGTTGTACTTGTTTGTTACATTGGTTTGGTGGTGTGGTGGTGTGTTTGTGTTGTACTTGTGTGTTACATTGGTGTGGTGGTGTGTTTGTGTTGTACTTGTGTGTTACATTGGTTTGGTGGTGTGGTGGTGTGTTTGTGTTGTACTTGTGTGTTACATTGGTTTGGTGGTGTGGTGGTGTGTTTGGTGTTGTACTTGTTTGTTACATTGGTTTGGTGGTGTGGTGGTGTGTTTTGTGTTGTACTTGTTTGTTACATTGGTTTGGTGGTGTGTTTTGTGTTGTACTTGTTTGTTACATTGGTTTGGGTGTGTGGTGGTGTGTTTGTGTTGTTGTACTTGTGTGTTACATTGGTTTGGTGGTGTGGTGGTGTGTTTGTGTTTGTACTTGTTTGTTACATTGGTTTGGTGGTGTGGTGGTGTGTTTGTTTTGTGTTGTACTTGTTTGTTACATTGGTTTGGTGGTGGTGGTGGTGTGTTTGTGTTGTACTTGTGTGTTACATTGGTTTGGTGGTGTGGTGTGGTGTTTGTGTTGTACTTGTGTGTTACATTGGTTTGGTGGTGTGGTGGTGTGTTTGTGTTGTACTACTTGTGTGTTACATTGGTTTGGTGGGTGTGGTGGTGTGTTTGTGTTGTACTTGTGTGTTACATTGGTTTGGTGGTGTGGTGGTGTGTTTGTGTTGTACTTGTTGTTTGTTACATTGTTTGGTGGTGTGGTGGTGTGGTGTGTGTGGTGTGTTGGTTTGTGTTGTGTGTTGTGTGTGTTACATTGGTTTGGTGGTGTGGTGGTGTGTTTGTGTTGTACTTGTGTGTTACATTGGTTTGGGTGTGTGGTGGTGTGTGTGTTGTACTTGTGTGTGTTACAGTGGTTTTGGTGGTGTGGTGGTGTGTTTTTGTGTTGTACTTGTGTGTTACAGTGGTTTGGTGGTGTGGTGTGTGTGTTTTGTGTTGTACTTGTGTGTTACAGTGGTTTGGTGGTGTGATGTTGTGTTTTGTGTTGTACTTGTTTGTTACAGTGGTTTGGTGGTCTGATGTTGTGTTTGTGTTGTACTTGTGTGTTACATTGGTTTGGTGGTCTGATGTTTGTGTGTTTGTGTTGTACTTGTTTGTTACATTGGTTTGGTGGTCTGGTGGTGTGTTTGTGTTGTACTTGTTTGTTACATTGGTTTGGTGGTCTGATGTTGTGTTTGGGTTGTACTTGTTTGTTACATTGGTTTGGTGGTCTGGTGTGGTGTTTTGGGTTGTACTTGTTTTGTTACATTGGTTTGGTGTCTGGTGGTGGTGTGTTTGGGTTGTACTTGTTTGTTACATTGGTTTGGTGGTCTGGTGGTGTGTTTGGGTTGTACTTGTTTGTTACATTGGTTTGGTGGTGTGGTGGTGTGTTTGGGTTGTACTTGTTTGTTACATTGGTTTGGTGGTGTGGTGGTGTTTTGGGTTGTACTTGTTTGTTACATTGGTTTGGTGGTGGTGTGGTGGTGTTTTGGGTTGTACTTGTTTGTTACATTGGTTTGGTGGTGTGGTGGTGTGTTTTGGGTTGTACTTTGTGTGTTACATTGGTTTGGGTGTGTGTGGTGTGTTTGTGTTGTACTTGTGTGTTACATTGGTTTGGTGGTGTGGTGGTGTGTTTGTGTTGTACTTGTGTGTTTACATTGGTTTGGTGGTGTGGTGGTGTGTTTGTGTTTTGTACTTGTGTGTTACATTGGTGTGGTGGTGTGTTTTGTGTTGTACTTGTTTGTTACATTGGTTTGGTGGTGTGGTGGTGTGTTTGTGTGTTTGTACTTGTTTGTTACATTGGTTTGGTGGTGTGTTTGTGTTGTACTTGTTTGTTACATTGGTTTGGTGGTGTGGTGGTGTGTTGTGTTGTACTTGTGTGTTACATTGGTTTGGTGGTGTGGTGGTGTGTTTGTGTTGTACTTGTTTGTTACATTGGTTTGGTGGTGTGGTGGTGTGTTTGTTTTGTACTTGTTTGTTACATTTACATTGGTTTGGTGGTGTGGTGGTGTGTTTTGTGTTGTACTTGTGTGTTACATTGGTTGGTGGTGTGGTGGTGTGTTTTGTGTTGTACTTGTGTGTTACATTGGTTTGGTGGTGTGGTGGTGTGTGTTTGTGTTGTACTTGTGTGTTACATTGGTTTGGTGGTGTGGTGGTGTGTTTGTGTGTTGTACTTGTGTGTTACATTGGTTTGGTGGTGTGGTGGTGTGTTTTGTGTTGTACTTGTTTGTTACATTGGTTTGGTGGTGTGGTGGTGGTGTGTTTGTGTGTACTTGTGTGTTACATTGGTTTGGTGTGTGTGGTGTGTGTTGTGTTGTACTTGTGTGTTACATTGGTTTGGTGGTGTGGGTGGTGTGTTTGTGTTGTACTTGTGTGTTACAGTGGTTTGGTGGTGTGGTGGTGTGTTTTATGTTGTACTTGTGTGTTACAGTGGTTTGGTGGTGTGGTGGTGTGTTTGTGTTGTACTTGTGTGTTACAGTGGTTTGGTGGTGTGATGTTGTGTGTTTGTGTTGTACTTGTTTGTTACAGTGGTTTGGTGGTCTGATGTTGTGTTTGTGTTGTACTGTGTGTTACATTGGTTTGGTGGTCTGATGTTGTGTTTGTGTTGTACTTGTGTGTTACATTGGTTTGGTGGTGTGGTAAATTTCCTCTTGCTCTCTTGCTTCAGTCACCACCTGCAGTCACCCCACTTTGAAAATAATCATGATGCAGAGTGTGAGATGTGTCTGGCACCTTACACTGTAACTGTGTAAGTTAAAGTATGAACACTGAAATTTGTATCATTCACAGAGAGACTGGATTGATTGATTGATTGATCGATTATTGGTTGATTTGAAGTGTGTGTGTGTGTGTGTGTGTGTGTGTGTGTGTGTGTGTGTGTGTGAGTGTATGTGCGTGTGTGCGCATGCGCACGTGCAGGCACATGCTTGTGCAAGAGAGAGAGGGACAGATAGACAGACTAAAGATGAAGACTCACTGCATGTTTGTTGTTGTAGTTGTTTTGTTAACCTATGTGTAGAACAGAGTGAGCTTATATGATTACCCATTTTCAGTTGTGCATGTGTGTGTGTGTGTGTGTGTGTGTGTGTGTGTGTGTGTGTGTGTGTGTGCGAGTGTGTGTGTGTGTGTGTGTGTGTGTGTGTGTGTGTGTGTGTGTGTGTGTGTGTGTGTGTGTGAGTTTTTGCATGCTTGATGAACTTTAACACATGCTTTTTTTTTTTTTTTTGCAGCAGTTAATGTAAATATTTGTAAGACCTTTCCAGCCATTCCCAACATGAATATTTCATTAACAGATAAAGGCAGTGACTTTGAGATGTATGTTTATAAGGGAAAATTTGCAATGTTAATAAGCTGGTATTTTCTTAGAAATTGTGATCAGTTACAACGATATTGCTTCATAAGGTTTATAAAACATATGTTGAACAATGTTCTGTGAATACATGTAATACTGTTATTGCAACAAATGTGGACTCACACATCATGAAGATTAGGCCACTGTGTATGATTCATACTGTCCTTATAGGTTTGAAAAGTTTGGAGAAACTGAGGTACCCATTTTAAGGCCATCACTCAACTCCTCTCCACTGACACCCAGCACTCCCCCCCCCCCCCCCTTCTTTTTACTTGTAAATTTCCCTACCCCCATCCCTGCTGCTACTACACTTTCCTTCCCTCCCCCTTTGCCCCCCACATCTCCCTCTTCCACCACCTCCCCTAACCTTCCCTCTCAACAGACCTTTGACACCCCAATCCTGTTTCCCCTCCCTCCTTCTGTTTCCACCTCTCTTATTTCCTTTTCTTCAAATGTTTTCCGGTATTACCTGACCTTCTGACCAATCCAAAGACAGGCCTCCTGAACTTGTCACATACTCTACCTATGGGGGAAAAAATGTGTAAGTGATTTATCTGTTCTGTCAAGTACATGGATCGTATTCACCACTTGCATGCCATTCACATTGCTGCCCATCTTGAATTTCCAGTCAGCTGGAAATTAGTTCCTCCCACTCACACAAGGTACCTGTATTTGAACACCAATTTTCTTTTCTTTTGCCTCACAAGACCAGTAGTCACCACTTCCAATTTTGAAGCATATGTCCATCCTCTCTATGTACCCAGTTAAGTATTCTCTTCTTTTTTTTTTTTAATTCACCAACACTGATCTGTTCTTCTTTTGTTGCTTCATTGAACAGTCTTTAAAAAAAAATTACCAGTAGATATATGCACTTATAGTATAAGTTAGACAAACAGAATGTTTCTGATAGGAAGGTTGTGTGGATGATAGGTCTAGGAGATGAAAACATGGTCTCTTTCTGTAGTGATGCTCATGTACTTGGGGTTCAGACCCCGGGGGATCTTGGAATGGATAGTGCACATTCGCAGGCTTGTTGTATTAGGGCTGCTTGACACCTTCTAACAGTAATGAAGATGCTCATAACTGCTGCTTCTCTAATAAAGTCATTCCATTGCTGCAAAGTCTGTGGAGCAGTAGGAACTGTATTTAAGTTATGCTTGCTTTTATGGCTGAGGGGTGGCTGGAAGATACGGGTATTGAGAGAAGATTTGTGACTTTACATGTCCCTTAAGGAAACCACTCCTGTGGTTTGTTGGGTTATATCAGCATTCCCCACAGTGATTGCTCAGTCAGGGCCATCTTACACTTCTTACACAACAGTTCTTTGGAGATTGATGTGACTACCACCTTGCCTGTGACGGAGCTTGTTTGACCCTTGGCTCCTCTAGAGTTAGAGATGGACACCATTACAAAATGAGAGGAGTGGTTATGGTTACAAAGATGGGCCTGTGTCTTATGCCTTTCTTTGTATGGTATATATTGGGTTGCAAATCTCCCCAAACCCAGGATGCCATTTTAGTTCCTTTCCCTTAACCTGTTGAAATCCATTAAGCCTACTCTTTGTCGTGAGTTGTGCCCAAGACCACTTCATAAGTGTCACACCCAGAAGTTCTTGGTGTGTTACCACAGAGTTTTGATGTCTCTCTCAGTGTCTTCAGGCAGGTCCTGCAGCCCTGGGAACCAGTTGAAAAGGCTCAGTTGGAATGGTGTCTGTAGGCCTGTTTATTGTTTCTTAGCAGTCCTGCTTTGCACTATGTGCATGTGCTAACTTCAGCAGTGTATTTATTTGGAGTCTTGCATTATGCTTAAAGATGGTGTCTGATGTGTCAGCACCTGGCAACCCTTATTTTCTTTTGATTTGGGGAAGGGAAAATGGAATATGTAGTTTTATTGTTCTTGTGTGTAGTGTCACTCTTGGGGGGGGGGGGGGGGGGGGGGGGGCATAGAGGGAGAGGGATGGGTCTTTGTATTGTACAAGAAGTTGTATGATCTGGAAATGAAGTAATGTGCATGTGTAAACAAATCTTTATCAACATGTGATCATACTGTTTACACCTTGTAGATGACTGTCAGCCACTGTAGTATTTAGCATTCATGTGCTCACCTTGCTGAGGGCTGGTCTGCCGCTGCCAGCTGAAAGGCTGCAGTGAAGAAGAAAGTCAGCAGTGAAGCATGTCGTGCTACAAACTGCACACATTCTCAATTGAAGTGCTCCCTTGATTTCTTTCAGCTGATTTCCAAAAGAAGAAAAGATCAGTGGCCAGTAAGGTCTAAATATTTGGGAGGACAAGAAACTGTGTTCACTTTCAACTCATTTCAGTATGGCTTGGTGTTTGGCTTTTGGTGACAGCCATTTCCTGTAATAGTAGGATGGCATTGTGTGTGTGTGTGTGTGTGTGTGTGTGTGTGTGTGTGTGCGTGCATGCATACATGCGTGTGTGCATGCATGCGTGTGTGTGTGCGCATGCACGTGCACGTGTGTGTGTTTGTGTGTGTGTGTGTGAGAGTTAAATTTGAAAAGCAAACATGTGACAGGTTCTTCATCAGTCCTCTCTTGATACAACCATGAGCACAGTGTGTTTTGGAGATAGTTCATGTATTTCATAAACTTTGATTTAGTTTCACCTTAAAAAGTAAACAAGAAAACAAAAATGAAAACCCCAGTGATTTGGAGTAGGGGAGGGGGACAGTGTGGAGACAAGGGGAGAGGAGGGGGGATCGGGTCTGAAAGTACAGACAAAAAAATACTGAAGGTAACTCATGAAGTAACCTCATACAAACTCCACTCACTGGTAATTTGAATAGGAAGTCGCTTTTAATTACGTGATTAAGTGTCAAACTCAGCCAGAGTGGATTGAAGTATAGAAGTTGCAAATTCTCGGGTATATGAATAAAAGAATGAAAACATATCATATCAGTTGACCCTAGCTTCAATGATTGCTAAGTAAACAGTCTTTTGTACGGACATATTTACAGCACATTAGTTTGTGTGCAATCTGTTTGATAACCACCCTGCTTTCATTGATTTTTTTTGTTTTTTTTTTCAATTTGTGTTCAGACCACAGCCTCCAGGTGCCAGGCCCTGTCCCCCAATCCCCAAGAAACCTCCTGTGGCTCACAAGCCCCCTTCTCGGCCAGTATTATCACAGCAAGGCAGCCCTGCTGCAGGCTGTTCCCCAGAAATCTCATGCTGTCAACAAAACCCCTCAGGGGGGCAGCCCAGGGGCCAGCACCCTCACCACTGCGCCTCCTGCAGAGCCTTGTTCTGCCACCCAGGGGACAGCACCTTCAGCCCACCTTCCATCGCCAGATGCAGGTAAAGACATCATTGATTGTTTTCTTTCATTCATCTTTTTTTTTTTTTTTTTAAAGAGAACTCAACAAAGCATTGGGTTGATTATGAAGGAATGCATGAACATGAGAGAAGAACAGGTTATCATGAGTTAAAGCTCAGTATGTGAGTAATGTGTGTTTTTGGTGTGGGTGTGTGTGAGAGTTAGAGATAGTTAGGAAGGGGTTGTTGGAGGTACAGTGGGTTTAACAAAAGAGGTAGGATCATTTAGGATCTCTTTAACTGTTGCTGGTAGATTCAAGGCCATAGTAGATTTAGTGCTCGACCCATGACAGCTATGTAAATGTGAACATTTCTTACTGCCACTTGTTATCCAAATGTTTCTTTTTCTGTGATTGTTGAGACCATCTCAGCCACCCCTCTTCCTTGCAGGACTGCCAGAAGTGGCAACTGAACCAGTCCATCCACAAGTGAAAACAGAAAATAATACTCCCTTTTGACAAAGCCCCCCCCCCCCCCCCCCCCCAAAAAAAAAAAAAAAAAAAAGTGCTTGGCAGTTAACCTTAATCAGGCATATCACACTTTGCAGTGGTGAAAAAAGTTTTAGACAGTGTCTGTCTACTGTCAGAAAGACTCTTTCAATTTCTCAAAATCCGTTCAAGGAAACCCAACATGTGTAAAAGAAAATCCTGCCCAAGAAATCTGCCATTCCTATTGTGAAGTGTGATGCCCTTTGCAGACAGGTAAAATCTGCTGCCCCCAAGTCTTTCCAGCAGTTGAAAAAATCTGCTGCACACAACTGCCTGGGAGACAGACCCCCCCCCCCCCCCCCCCCCTGATCATTTCAGCCTCATGTTGTTAGATCGTATGGGGACAGAAAAAACACCCTTTTTCCCCCCAAAGGCACTGGAGCCCTTCAAACGTTTCAGACCAAAAATGTGTGGAGCTGATATATTTTTAAACCCCAGTTGTGTGAAATTCATGCTGAAACTGTTTTGTTGCTTCTTGACAAAAGCTTCTGTGTCTGCCATTGAAACAATTTTGCACAATTTCAGTGACATAGCTAAAATGTGTGACACATACACAACCTGTACTTTTTATTTGCATAAACATAACAATGTATTTATGGGTGAAGCGAATTGACTGGCCCTGTTTCCTGCACATGCTTGCATGTTCTGTTGGGTTCCAGTTATTGTCATAATTCTTTTTGCAGGAGTACATATTTATTTTAATATCATTTCTTTTTTGTCCTCATCAGTCTTCAGCCTCCCTTCTCATCTCCCCCAGACTTTCATCCCCCAGCAGTTCATATTACAACTTGGGTTTGGACAAACTTCTGAAGGAAAATATAACTCCAGCTATTGTAAGCATATTCAATGATAAACAGATGAATAAATACAATCACACAGTGGGGTTCAAGAGACCTGTCAAGTAAACACCAAGATCGGGTTCTTCAGCACCAGTGTGAAGTCAGTCCTGCTATATGGAGCTGAGACGTGGAGAACCACCACCATAACAATGACCAAGAGGATCCAGACATTCATCAACAATTGCCTTAGACGAATGCTCCACATATGGTGGCCTGACAAGTTCAGCAATGAAGAACTATGGCAGCAGACAAGGCAGAACCCAGCAGGAGCTGATTTCCAACAATGCTGCTGGAGGTGGAGAGGCCACACTGTGCGTAAGCCAGCCACCAGCAACACGAGACAAGCCCACAGGTGGAACCCCCAGGAAAAATGAGGAGAGGCCAGCTGAGGAACACATGGCAACGTGACCTGGACACAGATGCCAAGGAGATGGGCCACACATGGGGGCAGCTGGAGAGACTGGCCCAGAACAGAAACAGCTGTAGGGACCTTGTCAGTGGGCCTATGTCGCAGTGGGGGGCGATATGGCAAAATCGAATTGAAAAAAACAGTGTCTGCAAAGTAAGGTCACCTAAATGGCTATGGGAAAGTAAAATGAGTCCAGAAAAATGTTGAAATTTTGTGGGGGGAAAAAGTCCCCTTGCCCTCAACCTCTCCTCCCTCCCCCCCCCCCCCCCCCCCCCCCCCCCCCCTCCTCTCTTACCCCATACCCATCCAACCTCGCTGTCTCAGTGTGTCTGCCTGTCCGTCTCTCAGAGAAGAGTAGGTTATTTCTCACAGCAAACAGCTGTGCAAAGAGGTTGGTTTACTGAGAGTACAACATTTAATTCCTGGAAGGGATAACATTGGATAGCAGGTCTGACTGTGGATATAGTTTTTACAGAACTGTTGATTTATCCTGAGTTCTGAGTTGAACTGAGTTCTTGAACATGTGAGCTATTTTTGCTGATTATGATGATCAGTGTAGTTCAGAGGCACCAAGTGTTTGCAAGATAAAAATGGTTAAGAGTATTTATGTACAGTCCTACATTCTGACTAAGCGAAGGGTTTTAAGCTTTTCCAAAACAAGGAAAATACAAATGGAAAACAAAGAAAGATGTAAAGATATCTGAGTGTTAACAAAAAGATGTAAAGATATCTGAGTGCTAACAAAAAGATGTAAAGATATCTGAGTGTTAACAAAAAGATAAAGGGTATCTGATTGTTAAAAATTGCAGTTAAGAACTGTTTTCCTCTCAGAATTAAAATTGCATAATTGTGTTTTTTGGGGGAAAAAAATGCATTAGATATTATGTATTTAAATACTGATATTTGTTTTGAAATATTGATAGCATGTTCCATGAATACTAAATAGATATGAAAAGGGTAATCAGCTTACTGATGGCTCCAGATCTGAAGAGTGGGGTTGCTTCTGCTGCGTTTTGCATACCAGGTTCCTCTCAGAGATGTTCTGAACACAGTCCCACTGACAGCTCCATCTGCACTGCTGACCTGACAGCTTTAGGCTTGGGTCTTGCGATGGTGTCCAGATCAAAACATAAAGGTTTCTTCATTCTGTCAGACTCCCTTTCTGCTTTGGAGGCCCACTGCTGGCCATAACCACAACTGTTGGAATTGTTTGAATGGTACGCTGTGACAATTTGACCATGTTACATAAGGAAGATAATGTTCTGTTGTGAAGTTTGTTGTTCCAGTTGCATACAAAGGAAGTGTTTTAAAGAAAACATACCATCAATGTTACTGCTGCACTGCCTGCCTGCTGAGAGGAGAAAACTGCAGTAAAATGTACTGGCTGCTTACTCTTGTTGCAGATTCCAAGCCTGTTTCTAAAACATCACCACCGCCTTTGCCCAAAAAACTCCACCCAGAGGCACACAATCGTCAGGCACCTGCGCCACCAAAGACCCTCCACCAAGACCTAGTCATCTGCCTGGTCCCAGAAAACCACCTCCTCCAGTGCCTGCCAAGAAACCTGCTGTCAGAAAGAACGCGCTGTCTCAAGGAACGTTGGAAAGGATTCCTCCCATGAAACGTCACCGTCTCATTCACACCAGCAAGTTGCCATCAGGGACAACACTGAAACAGACAGAGCTACAAGACAGACAGAAGATTCAGTGCTCCCTTCCTGTGAAAGTGAAGTCACCTCCATACCAAGGGCGAATCCTTATGAACTGGTGGTGGCGGAGGAAAACATCAATAAATGTGGCAAAGGCAACGTGGATGTGAATCAAGGAAAAGATAGGTTGCTCCAGACCCTACAACCCAAATCCTCGGAAAATGTACAGCTCAAAGAAGGGTCACAAAATCCACCCCCATCAGATCCTTTCCATTCTTATGAACAGGTTGTTGTGGAAGATAACACCTTGTGTGAATCAAATGTTGGTGCAAATACACTATGCAAGCCTAACCTTGAAAAGTTTGAAGCTTGTGACAATTCTCATGGCGAACAGAAAATACCGTTGTCTGATGCTGGTGATCATGTGCAATCAGTTAAATCACCTGAACCAAAAGACACTGCAAAGATTCAGACAACTGACAGTCAGGTAGGTTCTGAACTCTTCAGGCACAGAAGAGCTTCTGTAGAAGAAGAGCCATCATCACATGCAATCAAACAACAGTCTGCAAATGCTGTCTCAGAGGAAGCAAAAGTTTCTGACAAATTTCAGGAGAATTCTGAACTTGTGCCCACAGTTTCTCCCAAGGGATCATTAAGACCGCCTGCCCTCCCTCCTGTAAGACCCAAACCTAAGAAACGTGTTAGTCTGCTGAGGCAAATACAGGTCACGGACGAAGATTCTGTACAGCAAATCCAATTTTCCTCACCAGCTGATGCAACAGATTCTGACTCATCCTTGCCCAACTCAACAGCTGATAAGTCAGTGGCGAAGGTGGTCTGTCAGGAGATTCGTGATGACTTGGATGCACCTGATAAATCACCAGATGAAAATAAAAGTTTCAGCAATGGTGCCGATAAAAGAACACCTGATACAGACTCCATTATCTCTATGCCCGAGTCTGTGAAAGATGAATGCTCAGTGTCCTGTTCTGATGCAGGAACTGAAGTGAGTAAGCCAAGTGAACTTAACATCAACAGAGACAATGCATCAAACGCATGTTCGGAAGACATAAGCACTGAAGTAGAAGGTCAGTGTAAAGCTTCAGCTGTTTCGGAAAGTAAGGACATTGAAGAAAACTCTCATGCAGTTGAGGTGATTAGTCCGCACTCAACTGAAGAACCTGAGAATGTTGACCCAAAGACATTGAATGAAAATACAGGGGAATCCACAGAGAATGCTGACCCAAAGACATTGAATGAAAATACAGGGAAATCCTCAGAGAATACTGACCCAAAGACATTGAATGAAAATACAGGGGAATCCCCAGAGAAACAATCTGTTAGTCTTCAGGATGTCGGAGAAACAAGTTTTATGCTGAAGGAAATTGAACAGCTTCTGAAAGAACGATTAGGTTCTGCTCAAACTGAGACTGAAACTGAGACTGCATGTAGTAAAACCTCCAATGTGCTTGCATCCAGTCAGTCAGTGGACTCCCCTGTCAGACCACCGCGCCCAAAACGTGCTGACAAGCTCCGTAAGTTGACAACACTGGGTTGTTCATCTGCAGACAGCTCCAGTACTGAAAGCCTTACAAGTGTGGATTTGTCAGGGAAAAAAGCACCCCCAAAACCTAGGAGAAAAAATCTCCCTGGCTCTGTGAATCGAAGTCTGTCAGATGTGACTGGAGTTCAAACTTACCTGAATCAACTGAAAAGCAAAGAAGAAGAAGAGGAGGAGAAGCCTTTTCTGCCCCCAAGACAGCACTCACTGCGGCTGAGTCTTGGAGGGGTACCACCCCCATTACCACCAAGGAACAAATCTATGGAGCAAGTTGCAGACGGGGGCCAAAAGGGTCCCAAACCAAAGGAACAAGAAGTGAAAAATAAAGAAGAGGAACAATCCTCAAGTACAATTGAGAGGCAAGGCTCTGTACCAAACGTTGCGGCAATAAGTGTTCCCAACAATATGGTTCGAAGTTCATCTGCTGTGAAATCTGGTAAAAAGCATATGCCTCGCCCCACAAGGAAAGCCCCTCCACCTCCTCCCCATCCTCCAAATCATCCACCTCCCTCACCTGCTGTGCAAGGTAGTGGTGAGGAATCTTCCAGCTCTGTAGGAGAGAAAGTTCCTGGTTATCAGAAAATTTCAAATGGGTTGACTGCCTCGGGGGATGACATCAATACTGTGGTGCCAAAAAGTGCTGTTTGTGGGCAATATAGACAGTCCCAGTGCAGCGGATGTGTCATCGGACCATGACTATCATGAAATTCCAGATCATCTAGTGAAAGACCTGTGTGAGCCAGAGGAAGAACCACCTGCTGAGAAATCCAAAGAAACCACGCCTCCACCAGTTTTACCGCCTCGTAGTTACAAAGTGCCCCCTCAAACTCCCACTGCCACAGTTGGCCAAGGTCAACCATCAGATTCATCGAAGTCAGCGGTATTGAATAAAACTGCTGATTCAAAAACAGAAAGATGTGCAGAAGAAACGGAATCTTCTCAGACCCTGGGAGTAGAATCAGAGGAAACCAGCCAGACTGGTGATAACAGACTTTCAGCCTACCTCTCGGCGGAAGACTCCACTCTGTCTAGTCCACAGAGTAGCCGTCCTGAGTCATTCTGCAGTGAGGTGTTGGGTTCACTGGCGCATGTGGTGGGAGATCACCTTCGGCCCATCAGTACACACAGCAGCAGCAGTCATTCAGAGGCCGGTTCTGGAGAGATGGAAGTACCTACATTTGACAACAGCAGTGGTTCAGAGTCTGAGAATGAAGAGGATGAAGACAGAATGGTAGGTTTGGATTATTTTGTTGTAGAATATTCTTATCATAATCATAGTCAGAGTCTGAGAATGAAGAGGGTGAAGACAGAATGGTATGTTTGGATTATTTCATCGTATAATATTCTTGTTATATCCATCGTCAGCTGAATTGAAAACAAAATCACGTTTATCAGTTGTCAAGTCAAACTACTTAACGCAGCAGGGGATGAGCACAGAATGTTTCTCCTTGTAATGCCGCTGTACAGAAGAAAAAGTCACAGACATAGAAAAGAATATGCAAAGCACCTTTGATTGATTCACCTTTCACATGGATACAAACATCAAATAACCCTAGATGATGCGCAAACTCTTGACAAAGAAGAAACATTAAATAACCCTAGATTATGCACAAACTCTTGACAAAGAACGAAGAAGGCAGTCCTCATTCCCTCCTAGCCAGCTTCATACAAGAAAAATGACTACTACACTTACTACATTACTAACAATGTTTTACATGCTTTATGACTTTGATCACCTCACACTAACAATTCAGCCACATGCATGCATGCATACATTCACTGACGCTCGTTGACACACTTATTCACATAGCTTACTTGGTTGTTAATTTTTTTTTTTTTTCTTTTCAAGTCAAATGAAGGCGTCTAGTGAGCCGTGTTTTAGCTGCCACATCCTCAGCATTATTCATTTCCACTTCCTCAGCTATTATCCAAATACAGTTCTCCAAAATTGTTTCTGTTTCAGTTCTTCTAGTTCTAAACTTTGGAGTAGATTGTATGTAGCACTCCTGATGTTGTTATGTGGCTAGGTAAATGATTGAAACCTGGTTAAATACCTTGCCTCAAATATCAAAATAATGCCTTTGGCGGTAGTTTCAAAATGAGGTGACTGCACGTGGAAATTGAAGCAAACTAAAAAGAAAGATTACTGTGCTGCCAAATGAAAAAAAAAACAACAAAAAAAAAGCAAATTACAAGTCAAACAGTAATAATAATTTGTTCTTTCTTTCTTTTTTTTTTTGAAATGGAAAATGTTCTGGCAAGTGTGTATATATATGATAGAAGATCGTGTTTGGTGCAAAAGGGATTGTGCAAGTTATTATCATGAATAAATCATTGATAACAATGACATTCTTACAAATCGACACAGTAAACAATAGTAAAAACATTCTGAACAACATCTTGGCATGCAATGTTGCGTGAGTATTCAGATCTATACATGTGTGTATGTCCAACTTGTTTCATGAACCCCAAAACATAGACTGATGATATACTATCATATTGTAAACAAGATGATATCTTCAGCCTTGTTTCTTGTCTTTTTCTTCTCTGGATTTACAGTCCAGAGCAGATGAGCAGATTTGCAGTTATCTTGCATTGTTAAAACTAAGTGCAACTGATCTAAATTGTTTGGGGTTTTGAACATGACACTCTTTCCAAACTATATGACATATTTAACAAACCACCACAACTATCACACACACACTTATACCCTCCCTTCATGCACACACACTCACACCCTGCCTTTACAAACACACGCATGCACACACACACACACACACACACACACACACACACACACACACACACACACACAGAGTACACACACAGTCGTGGTAGCAGATGAAGTGACCAGTATGTCATACATGTGCAAATGGCCACAACCATCACACCTCACAAACAGGGTAATGCTGGTGTGTGTGTAGTGCATACATGCTGATGGCAAATGTGCACAAGAGTCTATGTGTTATGGAAGGGGAGGGGGGGGGGGGGGGGGAGAGAGAGAGAGAGAGAGAGAGAGAGAGAGAATGTGCCAGTACAGTGTATTTTTCTGATGTAGATCTTTATAAGTTTATTTCAGCTTCCATTTTAGCATGCATGTTTGTAAATGAGTCCATATTTTCTTCTAATTTTCAAATGGTGAAAAAAAAAAAAAAAGTCAAATTTGACAGTATGTTAAATAGCTATAAGAATTCTTATATCGCCCCCATTATGAAGTTTCTGCAGTCCTTGGCTAGAAATGAAGACCATGTCATGGTACAATAGAAAAAAAATATATATACAACAGACTTGTGTTTTTCAGAATTCTTTGATAAACAGAGGATAGACTGACTGTGAGATGTAGGATAGTGATCAGCCATAGGATCCTTTTTAGAATTCACAGCCATATTTCAAAGTGGTCCTCGCATGGTAAGAAACACTCCGTAAGCCTGACAGTCATGGGACCTTGTGTCCAATCTGCATCTACACTAGTATGTACGACAGTCACTTGTGGTGAGAGCTGGAGTCTTAATGGAAGTCCGTGTCAGATGTCAGTGGTCGAGGTCACCACATGGGCATAGGCAACCTTGCCCCTAGTCAGAGCGCTTGTGTGCTCCAGTGATCCCAAGAGGCTCTGCAGACAGGGGCATCAGTACTTGGATGGAAGGCTAGTTTTGCATAATGCTTCTGGTCCTGTATAGCCAAGTTGCTGACTGGCCTGAGCACAACATGGTATGATTTGATGCCCTTGGTAGGGCCTGCCCATTGAGACAGGTTATAGTATGATTTGATGCCCTTGGTAGGGCCTCCCATTCAGACATTTGAGACAGGTTATTCAGGTATGGTATTTTGATGCCCTTGGTAGGCCTCCCATTTAGACAGGTTATAGTATGATTTGGGTGCCCTTGGTAGGGCCTCCCATTCAGACAGGTTATGGTATGATGATTTGATGCCCTTGGTAGGGCCTCCCATTCAGACAGGTTAAGGTTGATTGCCCTGACAAAGTGTACGTCTGTCTTTTCCCTAGTTGATTGCCCTGACAAAGTGTACCTGTCTTTTCCCTAGTTGATTGCCCTGACAAAGTGTACCTGTCTTTTCCCTAGTCTATTTTCTGCCTTTCTTCACAGATCTTTTCTGTCTTCTCGTCTTCTTTTTCTACATTCTTCTTTTCTCTGTGGTTTTCTTAAGATCCACTGCATTTGCCATGCAGTGCGACCTGTGATGGAGGGGAATCAGATTCTGGTGGTTAGGAGTGCAGGAGAGGGGGAAGGGGTGCTCTTAACACATCTCCTTTGCTTGGACCTCTTTTAGACAAGAGTTACTCACTGGCCCATGAGTATCAATGGGATACCCTAGGATGGGGCTGGGTCAAGACAGGCAGTGTCCTGGCTCTGCCTAGGTAACCCTGTAGTGCTCCCGCTCTCAGTCCATGGGAGTTGAGCATGATCAGGGGGGATTGGGTTAGTTGGATTTTGTCTGTCTTATACATAAGTTTATATTGCTCCCAAAGCCTGGAACAAGTCAAGGCTCTGTGTTCTTTGCCTTGGCCCTTAACTGGACTCCAAGATAGCTGGGTGATGGAGGGATGAAATTTTTTTTTAAGATGGCTTTCTTGACAAAAAAAAAATCGTTGTAGTAGTTCTAACCCCCCCACCCCCAACCTCTTATCTGTCTGTGCAAGATGCTGATGCCCATTTAGCACTGTCTGCATACGGCCCTGTTGATCTTCATTCTGTGCATGGTGGAGGATTTTCTTTCACACACATGGGAATTCATTTGCTGTTCTGTACTCATAGTCCACTGTGGATTTCCAATCATAACCCCGATTGCAACTGATGGATTCATCTTGAGCATACTAGTAATTCAAATCACTTACCAGTGATATGCAAACTTTTTAGAAAACAACAAGAACAACAACAGCAATGTCAGCAACAAAACAAGAAAAGAAAACAAACAGAACAGCAAAACAAACAAAACAGACAAAAATTCATGAACCTTCTTTTCGCAGTCTGTTTTGAAGCTAAGTGAGGAATGCAGAAAAAAAGGATTTTATTTTATTCCTGCTGCAGCGGTTCTCTGCAGCACCATCTTAGTCTCCAGAGCCCCAGTTTTGTCCTGCACAGTTTACAGACTATAGCAACCAAATAGAATGTGTTGTGAATCTTTCATTTAATTCTTACAGAATGGGCAAATTACCAGAGAGAGAGACAGACAGACAGACAGACAGAGAGACACCAGTGTTTTTAATCCACAGATATTTTGGCCTGGTTTCAGAAGCAAAAGCGGGAGAAGAAGGTGTTCTTCATAGCAGAGGAAGTGGTGAAGTCAGAGGAAGTCTTTGTTGATGTTCTCAAGCTGCTGAATGTGGTATGTACACAGACTGGGTTGTAACTAGGTAAGACGTTATAACATTTAACATGTTGTTTCATGTGGTATGTACACAGACTGGGTTGTAACTAGGTAAGACGTTATAACATTTAACATGTTGTTCATAATTTGCCTTTGACTTGGATGAGGAGAGATACGCAAGCTTTTATGGCTTTTTTTTTTTTTTTTTTTTTTAACTCATTTTAAAATCCTTTGGGACAACAGGTTTCATTCACATATGTCATGCATGATTTTTTTCACCCTTTTTTCATTGCAATTTTTTGTTGTTGAATGGTCTTTAGAATGTTTCCAAAAAATTTTGCCATGAATGCTTTTGGAGGATACCACTTGGTGCCAGCAGGTTTGGTATTTGTTTTGATTAAATTGTTGAAAAAAAAGCTTTATTAGGAAGAAGAATTATTTGGAGAGAGATGATGGTAGGATTTAAAGTCATCAGTCAGATTCAGTAAGTTTTTATTTTGACTCCGTCAGTTGCAAATATAAGGAAAAAGATTTTTTTCCCAGCAGAATCTGTTGTAAGTCGTTGTTACCGTTTTATATGATAATAAGTTTATTTGATAAGACAACAGAAAATTTGAAGTGAAGCTGGAGGTGTACAAAATAAATAGTAAACAAGAAAAGTATCTTTTGCTTTGTGTCAAGGGAGCTCCTTTTGGTCTCATATTGGAGCAGTCACAGGTGTTAAACTTCAAGCCAGTGCATTTTGTGGTACCCATTTTTACTGGGCGTATATCCAGAGAAAAGGCACAGAGAACAAATGAAAAAAGGATTTCCCCCCAGAGAAGGGAACTCCTGCGCAAAAGGAGGATTCAGGTGTGACCATATTCCTGTCACTGGCATGTGTGCACAGCAACAGCTGTGGCGGACATGCACAATAAATCTAGGACTTCATGAGTTTTATCACAGCATTTACTTTTCTTCTCACTTTCATATTTTTCTGTTTGAGAAATTCCTGTCACAGCTAATGAGCTGTTCTCTGATGTGGTATCAATGATACTGCAGATATTTATTGTAAAATGATCTCATTTTGCAGGATTTCCGGGTGTTTATGTCAACTAAGACTGAGCAGGCTGGTCATACCATTGTTCCTACAGAGACACTGAACAAGATTCTTGATTTCCTGCCCCAGTTGCAGAGCTTCAATGAAATGCTTCTGAAAGATCTCACAGATCGTATTGCCAACTGGTAAGTTATTGCTGTACCTTTTTTTTTCCTTTCTTGAGATGTTGTAACGCTCTGTTAACAAGACAGTTGCAGGAAGAGGGAGGGTAGGGGGGAGGGAGGAATGTGTCTGCCTATGACAGAGTTCATACTTTGTTTACAGCCAGCCTGCTTGAAAACAAAATGTAACTTCTGTCTCGGGGGGGGGGGGGGGGGGGGGGGGGGGGGGGGGGGGGGGGGGGGGGGGGGGGGGGGGGGGGGGGGGGGGGGGGGGGGGGGGGGGGGGGGGAATGGGGGAAAAGGCTACCAACCAACCAACCAACCAACCATCTAAACAAAAACAAACAACAAATAATGAGGTTGCACAGTCCTATTTAGGTTTGATTTGAGGAATAACTTGTTTTTAAAGGGCCTTTGGCCTGTTGGACATTTTATCGTGCCTACAGAAACATTTGAAACTCTCAGTACCTGCACATTTGCTGTCAATCTGACAGAGACAGGAAGCAGAACTTGTTTGACATTACTACTGTCTTCAGTGTTTATCTGAGCTTGTTGCTCACCATGCATGACCAAGTGCATGACTAAATGTTTCGATATACTTGCAAAAAGGAAAAAAAAAAGTTTTGGTTTTACGTAGTTTGAGATTTCTGTAGTATCTATGTACATGAAATTCATAATAGTGAGAGACACCTATGCCACAAAGAGGCTAGAAAAGATGTCTCACAACAGGCCTATGTTTTTAAGAAAAGATGTCTCACCACAGGCCTATGTTTTTAAGAAAAGATGTCTCACCACAGGCCTATGTTTTTAAGAAAAGATGTCTCACCACAGGCCTATGTTTTTAAGAAAAGATGTCTCACCACAGGCCTATGTTTTTAAGAAAAGATGTCTCACCACAGGCCTATGTTTTTAAGAAAAGATGTGTAATGTCAGACCCTTGGTGAAAGCTAGATCAGATGTGAAACTCCAGGAACCGGCTGATGACTGACTGTTTCCCCCTGTCCTGGTAAAAGGAAAAACCAAACCAGAAATATCTGGAAATCTGAAATGAGAAACTGAATCTCTTGAAGGTAAAATGGTGCAGAGTGAGGGAGCTGTTAATTCTGAAAGAATAAACAGCATCAACCGTTTTTAATCTCTGTTGTTAAGCAGACTTTGTTTGTTTTGGGTTGTTTAAGCTTTTCAAGTTCAACCTTCCAAATTTACAGCCTTGGCAGCCTTTTCTGTCTGGACAATTTTGGCTTCTTTGCACGAACAGAAGTGATGCTTCGTTTAAACTGTTATATTTCAGAAACTGTGCTCCTACCAAAATGCTAACAATTTCACATGATTTTTGCGCGTGTGTGTGTGTGTGTGTGTGTGTGTGTGTGTGTGTGTGTGTGTGTGTGTGTGTGTCCAATTTTTCATATTACACATGTATTGTTTTCAGGGATAAGCAGAAAAAAATTGCAGACATTTTTGTGAAGAAAGGTCCATTTCTGAAACTGTACTCTTCGTATATCCGGAACTTCGAACATGCCACTGCGCTTCTGGATGAGACCTGTAAAAAGCACGGTGGTTTTTGGCATGGCACTGCAGCAGTTTGAGGTGAGTAGTGTTTTACATGGTGCAGAAACATTTCTGGTGTCAACAGGATCTTACATCTACTGATGTGTTTTACATGGTGTAGAAAGATTGTGGTGTCAACAGGAAACTTACATCTACTGACGTGTTTGTTGTTTCTGTGTGTAGATTTTTTTTCCTCATTTCATTTGTTTTCATTCATATTATAATGACGGATATTATTAGGGCATTTAATCTATGAATACCCATAGGTTGCTTGCAAAGTTCTTAGCGCATGCGCACGCACACGCACGCGCACACACACACACACAAAAACACACACACACACACACACACACACACACACACACACACACACACACACACACACACACACACACTCACAAGCATGCATGCATTTGTGCAGGCTCGCATTTGCATGCAACATACACATACACATGTGCATGCATGCACACATACGTGCATGCACACAACACACGTGCATACACATGTAAACACACACACACACACACACACACATGCACGCATGCACGTACACACAAAATTGATCCTTATAGGTTAATAACATATTATATTGCACACTAAAATTTGTAGTCTTCTCATGGAAAATATTTTTTGTAATAAGAGAATGATGTTTATTTTGATGTCTTGGCCCTTGTTTCATTTCAGATGAGCCCGAGGTGTGCCAGCCTAGCACTTTTAAGCATTACATTACATGTGAAGCCAATCCAGCGATCCCACAGTACAAGCTGCTTTTACAGGGTAACTCTCTTATTCATCTGCGTACGAAGATACATATCAACATATGCCTGATTTTTTGTTTTGTTCCTGTTTTTTTGTTATTGTTATGTAAATATTTTGTGATCCTGCTGCTGTGTATACCCGTCTTCCTGTTATTTTACGAGTGTATTGAACTCTGTTGAATGGAGCTAGAACTGATTGTAAAATTTGTCAAAAAAAAAAAAAAAAAAAAAAAAAAAAATTGTAAAAATTCGTTAGGATGTAAAGTGCAGCTGTTGGTCTTATGGTGAAAAAAAAGGACACAGCTACCTTGGTCAAATACACAGCGGTTGATTTGATGGTGGAAAAAAAAGGGGACAGTTGTATGCACTGGGATATAATGCACAACTGGTAATCTTATGGGGGAAAAGAAAAAAAAAGGACACAGACTGTAAAATCCATGAGGGTCTAATGTACAGCTGTTGATATATGGATAAAAAAAAAAAAAGCACACAGATTGTAAACTGCACCAAGGTCTAATGCACAGTCGTTTTCATGATTGAAGAAAGAGAAAGATTATAAAATGTACCAAGATCTAATGTACAGCCCGTTGATTTTTTTTTTTAGTATTTAAAAAAAAAGACAGATTGTAAAATGGACAAGGGTCTTAATAACAGCTGTTGATTTATGGTGAAAAAGAGACACAATGAGTGAAATTCACAAGGGTCCTAATATACAGCTGTTGATTTTATGGTGAAGAAAGAAGATGCATTGTAAAAAATACACCCAGAAGCTAATAAACGCTTGTTACTATTGTGAAAAACACAGACACAGATCGTAACATTCACCAGCATCATCCATTGTGCAGCTGTTGATTTTGTAAGAACCATTAAACAGACAGTATCAGAATAGCAAATTTAATTTTGGTTTTTTCAAATTTTTGCCAGTCACCGGTGGTTGAAGATTGGCAGCCAGTGAATTGATATGACATGTTCAGCATATCTGTGCATCTTTATGACCCTCATTTTATAATCTGTGCATAATAGGCCCAGAGTTGTAGTTGTACATTTTTTGAGCACTGCTTTATGATCAGAAATTCTGGTGCTAATCAAAAAAAAAAATTACTTACATATAACTTTGTTCAGAGCAGCTTTTCTTATCGGCATATTTGCCACAACCATTACCCCCGCACTCTCCGTTTTTATATTTGAGTTTAGCCCTAGTTTTGATTCTTTTTTAGAGATGAGTAGGCAATAAACAACATGAACTGAAACTGACTTATAAATCTTGATTTTTTTTCCAGATTACCTCAACACACCTTACCCCTGATTGTCCAGATTATAAGGACACAATTAGTAAGTTGTTTCATGTGTATATTTGTTGTGTGAGTGACCATGTGTTTCATGTTTATACCATGTGTGTGGGTGTGTTTGTGTGTGAGATGGAAGATTTCTATTTTTGAGTTTTTTGACAGTGCTTGTGGAAGTGGGAGAAGAAAGTTTTGACTTGAAATGTATTTGATCACACTTTCTTTACAATAACAATCTGAAAAAGTTTTTGTAACATAAATCCGCCAAACGTGAACAAACGGTCACAAGACAAAATATGATGTGTTTGCGACCTCCTAAGTCTTCTTCAGGCAAATTTGAAAAGAGAGGAGTTAGTTACCGCAAGGACACAGACAAACAAGAGTACACAGGACTAGGACACAATGCATTTTGACCTCTTGGGTCTTCTGCATGGCCAAAACACACAATATTTAGGATAGTGACACAGAAGAACTTGTAGCCACTTAGCTGAAGTGGCTTACAGTGTGCACAGAACACTGTAAGCCAATTCAGTTAAGTGGCTATATGTTCTTCTTGTCACTGTCCTAAACATTGTTGTTTTTGCCTGCAGAAGACCCAAGAGGTCAAAATGCATTGTGTCTAGTCCTGTACTCTTGTTTGTCTGTGTCCTTGGTGGTAAGTAACTCCTCTCTTTTCAAATTTTTTGCTTTCATTTTCACCCTCAGTCATTGTTTTTGAAACTTTTCTTCAGGCAAGATAAACAACAAGACTCGGGACAGTTAAAAAGGAAAGAACAAGAAATCATTTATCTTGGTCAAATTCGGCACAAGATTGGGCATTGAATGAAAGTGAGTGTTGTTTATCTTGCCTTGTCTGAAACACACACACACACACACACACACACACACACACGTGCCTCTCTCTCTCTCTCTCTCCTCTCTCGGTCTCTTCTCCTCCTCTCTCCTCTCTCCTCTCACACATCACACTCACCACTCACACACACAACACAACTCACACACCACCACACACACACACACACACACACACACTCACCTCACTCTCCGTCTCTAGCTCTGTCTCTGTCTCTTCTCTCTGTCTCTCTGCCGCTGTCTCGCTATCGGTCTCTCGGGCTCGCTCTCTCTCTCTCTCTCTCTCTCTCACACACACACAACACCACACTCTGTCCCTCACCGTTCTCTCTCCACTACACTCTCTCTCTGAATTCACACACTCACACACACACTCTGACAGTCACACCACAGATCACTGTCACATTCCTCGCCTCTGTCTCTGTCTTCTCTCTGTCTCTCTGTCTGTCTCTCTGTCTCTGTGGTACAGTGTCATTGCGTTAATGTCTGTTATCCTCTCTCCCAATCTCTTGGATGCATTTTCTTGCTCGTGTCAATCAAGTCACACATGCACAAATGTACCGCATTCTTTGATATTTTGTAATTCTTTAGCTTTCATTCATTCACAGGGCAGGCATGTCTCAAGAAATTGATCCTCTCTGGAAATTCCCTCTCCATTCTCTTCCCTCTATGCACAAACGCTTTGCATGCTCTCTCCTTTGAATTTCTCTTGCTTGTGAAGTGGTTCACAGCTACGGGCGTGTCAGTGATAATTTTGATTCTATTTGCAGCTGCTTTGAACATTGTCAGTGAAGTAGCAGATCACATGCCAATGTGAAGTATGCGTCATGGGGTTGTGTGCCCACTGACTTTGATATTTTCAAATTCTTTGTTTGCTTCATCATTATGCACATCTTTAGAAATGTAACTGTGTGGTGTATTGTGACTGAAGTATTTATTTTCATATATGTCGACAGAGCGTGTCCTCAAGAAATGTGATGCTTTTGCCGTGCTTCCAAGTACAAAAGTCGTCATTAAGGTTTGTGAAACGCATATGTGTAAGCACTGTTTTTGTTTGTGAGTTTTTTTTGCTTGTGTAAGCATTCATAGGGAGGCATGTCCGGCTTAGAGTCCTGAAAGCACTTTTACCTGTGGGCTGTGATTTCTGGTTGTGTGGGTTACCAGCTAGCATTATGTGGCATGCACAAATGCTCACATGCATGTATGCACATGGTATGGCTGTGATTTCTGTGTTTTTGTGTGTAAGCACTGCGTGCATCTGTGATTCTGTGTTTGTGTGTTATACGCACTGCATTATGTGTGTGGATGTGTTGTGTGGTGTGTGTGTTGCTGCCTGTGCGTGATTCTGGTTGTGTGTGTGCACGACATTAGTGTGATTATCTGTGTGGTGGCATAAGCACTGCGTTATGCCTTTTGATTTCTTCTTGTGTGTGTGAAGCACTGCAGGATATGGCTGTGATTTCTGTGTTGTGTGGTGTAAGCACACTGCTTATGTGGCTGGCTGTGTCTTCTGTTTGTGTGTGTAAGCACTGCATTATGTGGCTGTGATTTCTTTGTTGTGTGTGTTGTTAGCACTGGCATATTATGGGGCTGTGATTTTCGTGTGTGTTGTGGTGAAGCACTGCATTATGTGGCTGTGATTGATTTCTGTTGGTGTTGTGTAAGTCAGTTGCGTTTATAAGTGGCGTGTGAGTTTCTGTTTGTGTGTGTAAAGCACTCAGCGTGCGTTATGTGGCTGGTGGTGTAGTCTGTTTGTTTGTAGTGTGTGTAGGATGCACTGTGCATGTATGTGGCTGGATTTCTTTGTTGTGGTCTGTGTGTGTGTACAGCACTGCATTAATGTGGCTGTGAATTTCTTGTTGTGTGTGTAAGCTGCATTATGGCTGGTAGTGGTACTTGTTGTTAGGTGGTAGAGACACTTCTAGCCTGCGACTATTATGTCCTGCGTGAGTTCGGTTGTTTTGTGTGTGTAAGCACTTCATTATGGGCTGTGATTTTCTTTCTTTCTGTTGTATGTCGCGATGTGTTGCGTTAATCACTACGCTTTTGTTTGGCCTAGTGATATTCCTCTGTTGTGTGTGGTAAAGTCACTTACACGTCATGATGTGGCTTGTGATTGTTCTGTTGCTTTGTGTAAGCACCGCCTAGATAGCTTTATATAACGTGCTGTGATTTGTCTTTGGTTGTGTGTTGGCAAGGTAAGCACTGCATTATGTGGCTCGTGTATTTCTGTTGTGAAATTTCTCAATCCTGTCATTATGTGGCTAGGTGATTTCTTGTTGTGGTGTGTTAAGCACTAATTGCAGTATAGTGGCTAGTGATTCTGCTCTGTTGTAGTGTGTGTATCCCTGCATTATTTGGGCTGTGATTTTCTTTGTCTTCTGTTGTTGTGTAAGCCCTTGCATTTTTGGAAGCTGTCCTGAGGAATGTGTCTTTCTGGCTAGCAGGACAACGCCAGAAGCGTTTACGATCCAGAGATCCCTAGATTGGTTCAGTTCAAGTCTTCAGTTGCCTGGAATGGTGAGGCTTCTTTTTTCTGGGTCTGAAGGGACTGCTTTGTTACTGTGCTTGTGTGGTGTGGTTTCTGTGGTGTTGTTGTTGTGCTGTGTTTGTGTGTTCTGTGTGTTGTGTGTGTGGTGGGTGTGGGTGTGTGGTGGGTTTTTGTGTCATGTGGCGTGTGTGTGTGTGGTGTGTGTGCGGTGTTTTTGTGTGGATCAGCCTTTGGGAAAGATGACTGACACCTCATGGCATCTTGGACAGGGGGAAAGTGTACAAAAGAGACAACCCTATACACACATGCTAGTCAAGAAAACATCCGAAAGAATTGATTCAGTCTATGGAGTGGTAGAGATTAAATGGGCTGCATGACCCACAGTTCATAAGCATAGAACCAGGTTCAGTCCTGGTCTTCGCCTGCTCTTTGTATACAAACGATATCAGCACTGTATCATATTGCCATTTTGTGATGGGAATGTAAGGTAAGGTTACTTTTGCTTATAGCCACCAAGCCGCAAAAGGGCCATATCATGCTTTCAGCCACGTTAAATCAACTCCCAAGGTCTCTTTTTGTGATTCACTCATGCACAAATCAATAATTATGTGGAAAAAAGTAGTCAGTTTCAAACATCAGGTGTCAGTTTGTGTGACAACTTTCAACGATTAGTTTCTCAGTTTGCTCTAATGACTCTATATCCAGACATATATGGACAGAAGGTGACGCCTGTGATGCCCGCTCAGTAATAGAGCTAGACAAGCATTGTAATTAGCTGCCACAGATTGTAGTAGCGCCGCTAAAAGGTTTGGGTTGAGGAAAGAATTAGCTGCTTGTGTACTTTTAACTTATGGTAGGCCATACAGGCTAATTATAATTGAAATTTCACCCCGTATGTAGATATCAAATTCTGTAGGGAGACCAATCATGTTCTTTTTTGCTTTTTTTCAGAATGAAACGTAGGTGCTATCGTCTGACGTATTCGAGACAATTCTCCTATCCCTGCAGTTTGTTTTGTGTGTTTGCGTTTTTTTTTTTGTCCCATTTTTTCTTTTATCCCTCCAAAATTGTGGTTTGATGTTCATGGAGCCCCTACTCCTTCTTTTTTTTTTTTTCTTTTCAAATAATTGTAAAGTACAAGCGCGCAAAAGAGGTACAGTGTGCAAATAAGTTTCACCGCACAGACTTCTAACAATTAGCTCTCAAACTATTAAGCTATCACAAGTTATGAATGCTGTATGCTAACGACTTATGTACACCTTTGTAATGACATCAAAAAAATTAGTGGACTGTGTTTATCATCTGACAACGCCCTGCCCTGTGAATTTAATAAAATGACTGAAAAACACACATGATATAGGGGCGTAAAAATCGGATATTCTTCTATTCCACTTATTGCTGCACCTGCGCGTTTTTATTTTAAAGCTCAGGGTAGAGAGCCTTCCCTGGAGAAAAGAAGTACATACAAACCAATAGATTGATAGTACACAAAAGGTGGTGAGTGCCTCTTCCCCTCATCCTCATTCCACACACCCAAACCCGCCCCACCAGGCGTAACGCGCCTCCATCACATCCCTTCTGCCATCACACATACTTCCCAACTTACTTACTCCATCTGTAAGCGGGCAACAATCAACATGTAAGAATAATCAAAAGAAAAGTACTATATTGGTATTGTGTGGCAAAGAATAAATCAGACCGTAATTTTCAGGCAGTTTCCACGTTGTTAGTACCAATATTCCCTCTTGAAAATCAGCAGTATCGCTCCAGGTCATACGCTAAGATGTTAAAACAACAGTTTTCCAAAACTAAATTACCCCAGAGTTCTGGCAGCGATGGTCGTAACTTGCCGCTTTGCATAAAGATAGAGTTCAGCCAGCCAAAATCCACAAACATCCATCATTTATGTTTACCTGTTTGTTGTGTGTTGCTCTTGATATCCGAACGAACAGCCTTCCTATCTCAAACTGAAACTTTATCCTGCGCAGCGTGGGTCAATGGGTGTTACGCAGTTCCATAACCTCAAAAAGCGATCCTGCCGAGCAAGAATGGGCCCATCCTCAACTATGTCCTTACATGAAGATAGTCAACTGTCTGAGTTTGCTCGACCCGCT